>CM033458.1:7144461-7341961 GCA_019425755.1 Amaranthus cruentus | reverse complement strand
TAATTGCCATGGTATCAAAAGCCTTTAATTTTTCATTGAGTACACATGACAGTGGTGAGGCCTCGCAGGCACCACCTAAAATAAGTAATGCTCTGAGTTTTCCGATACTTGGTTTGAGATGAGTAGCTTTCGCGTCCCAGCTTGGTTATGCGACGTGAGGTTTGCTAAATACACTGCTTTAGAAAAATCTTGGCGCGGCACTAAAAGAAACACCAGAGTGTCCAGATTGGGTTGCCATGGTGAAATAATTAATACGGCTTCCCTCTTAATAGCTCATTTTGTTTTATCCAAATACAATCCGTCTACGCTTTCAGAATCTCTCCATGATTTTCATTTTGCATTCCATGATGCTTTTCGGTTCACGACTTAACCGGTAGGCCATTTTAGAGCATTAAGTCCGGTAGCTTATATGTATTGCTACGCGAGACGAAACAAAGGAGTTGAATTCTGGGCGGGAGTTTAGGAGAGGGCCCGAATTATATATTTTTCATTGAGTAAGTTTGGTGCATTGGCAGTATTTTCCTTAAGGAAACTTATTGAGATTAGAAGCGCTTCAAGAAATGAGTTTAGTTAGCTTATGCAAAACTGGTAGACAAAGATGTCAATGTGTAGCAGGTATGGCGCATCTAAGGAGATGGTTTTCCTTTGGTAGAAAGACAATTCACTCAAACCATAAATATTGTGCAAAGTGATAATTTTTGACAATAGTTGATGAATATTTTAGAGTTGTTTATAAAACAGAGGGGTTTCTTATGTTTTTGATGTTTGTTGCTTTGGTAGAAAGACAATTCACTCAAACCATAAATATTGTGCAAAGTGATAATGATATGATGTTTAAATCTTTACGTGACTTTTTTTGATACTAATGGTGTTATTTTTCAAACCTCATTCATGGGTACTCCGCCACAAACGGGAGGGTTGAGAGAAAACATAAACATATTTTTTCAATTCGGCGAGCTTTGAGATTTCAATAAGTTGAATTGCTAATTTATTTTCTACGTAAGTGTGTTCTTACTAAACTCACCTAATGAATTAACTGCTACTTTATTGCTACAAAATAAAACGCCATTTGAAATCCTCTTTAATATACCTCCTATGTTTGGTGACATTCGTACTTTTGGGTGTTTATGTTTTGCATATAATCAGATGACTCATGGAGATTAGTTTGTGAGTGTAAGTCGAAAGTGTGTCTTTGTAGGCAATCCGTTTGAGAAGAAAGGGTGAAAATTATATGGTCTTGAATCCAAAGTTTTTCTTATGTCTCAGGATGTCAAATTTATTGAGGCTGTGTTCCCTTTTGCTACATCGAAAAATGTTCATATTGAGTCTTATGGTTTTGAGTTGCCTTAATGATATATTTCCTCTGTTTTTAAATTGTTTCTACACTTCTGTTTTTCACGCTATCTAATGAACGATTTTAATCTTTAATATCTTTAATTACAAATGACAAAAGTTATAAAAAGTTTATATTATGAAAATATGTATTAAGAAGAATCAAACAAGATCTCACCTGACTATGTTTTATATTATACATGGAAAAATATATACAAAATAAGATCAATTTATGAACAATAGTTCCTATGAAAACTGTACCAACTATTGAAATCCAGAGGAAGTACATGATGCTTTTGTGGAATATGAGAAGTACATTGACAATGTGGTGCATGATGAGCACAATGGTGACAGTGAGAATACGGGTGGTGTGGGTGACCCTGCTACTGCCTCCCGGCCGGATGAGGAAGCCTTTACCCAACAGCATTAGCCCGAAGCTGCCACAGTGCACCAAGACAAACCCACACACCAATTGAGGGGCAGTAGGTCAGCCTTTGGGGCTGGGTTTCGGGAAAAAGTCTCCTCGGTTCTTCTTCGTGATTATGCGACTCACTTAGTATTTGCTAAAAATTCATCCCCCTCCAATCCATCTTCCAATACTTCTTTGGATACTCCTTATGCTTTAGCATATTATATAAATTGTGAGAAGTTTTTTGTGAATTATAGTAAAATTCTGGCAACTGTTGTCAGTGGTCATGATCCAAAATCTTTTAAAGAAGCCATGAAATATGAAGGTTGGCGGCAATCTATACAGGAAGAAATTAGAGCCTTGGAGGATAATAGGACTGGGACCTTAAACAATCTTGCTCCCGGTAAACTTGCTCTAGGGAGTCAATGCGTGTACGAGAGAAAGTATTTGTCTAATGGTGATATTGAACGTTTCATGTCTCGTTTGGTCTTTTATGGTAATCATCAACAGGAAGGCATCGATTATGATGAAACGTTTCCTCCAATTGTTAGGGCATTTCTTGCAATTGCAGCTTCAAAAAATTAGGAACTTCATCAAATATAGATGTTCATAACGCTTCTTGCATGGTGATCTTGATGATGAGGTGTACATGAAATTACCTCCCAGATTTGGTATTTCAAATCCGTCATTGGTGTGTCGTCTGAGAAAGTCTTTGTATGAGTTGAAACAAGCCCCGAGATGTTGGTTTCCAAGCTACTAGCTGCCTTGAAAGGGTATGACTTCTTACAATCTTACTCTAATTATTCTTTCTTTACTAAAGGCATTGTTCAGATTAATGTCTTAGTATATGTTGATGATCTTAATATTTCTGGGAATCATTTCACTTCACTTGTTGGTTTCAAGGCTTATATCATAGATTATTTTAAAATGAAGCATCTTGTTTCTTTAAAGTATTTCTTAGGTATAGAAGTTCCTCGTAGTGCTTCATGGCTTTCTTTGTGCCAGCGGAAGTATACTTTGGTCATCATTTCTGAAGTAGGTTTGTTAGGGGCAAAGCCAAGTGGTTTTCCAATAAAGCAAAATCACAAACTTTGTGTGCCACAAGCAAACGTCTTTCGGATTCGGAGGCGTATCGTCGACTTGTTGGCTGTTTGCTTTACATTGCGATCACTAGGCCGAATTTAGCATACTCCGCTCATTCAAGAACCTCGAAGTGACCATTAGGAAGCAACTTTGCATGTAGTTCGTTATTTAAAAGGTACTCCGGGTCACGGTATCTTGTTTAGTGCTGATAGTGATTTTACCTTGCAAGGTTGGTGTGATTTGGATTGGGCAGCTTGTCCTCTTACTCAGCATTCTCCTATCTCTTGAAAGACTAAAAAGCAACCCATTGAGTCGACGTCTTCTACAGAGGCCGAATACTGCTCCATGGCGGCAGTTAATTGTGAGCTTAAGTGGCTTAAGGGCATGCACCACCCAAAGGCATTGAAGTTGCTATGTGATACTCAATCTGCTTTGCACATCGGGAAGAATCCGGTTTTTCATGATTGAACCAAACACATTGAAGATGATTGTCATTTCTTCGAGATGCAATGGTTGAAGGCTTAATTTCTCCATCATATGTCCCTACTATTTCCCAATTTGCCGACATCTTCACAAAGGCTCTTGGGAAGTGACATTTTGACTATCTTCTCTTCAAGTTGGGCATTTTTGACATTCATGCCCAACTTTATATTTTAAGGGATATAATATATTTTGGGAATAAAATATATATTGTTGGATATAATATATTGTGTGGCATCTTTTATAGTTATCTTTTATATCATTTCCTAAAATTTTAGTTTCCTAAATTAAGTTAATTCCAGAGTTAACTTTGTATATATATTGGAGTTGATTGATTAATAATGTTTAAGTCATAAGTTTATACTAATTCTACAATATGTAAATATTTTTGAAATAAAATATTAAATTATATAAAAAGTAGAATACAAAATGTAACAAATATAATAAAATGGAGGTAAGAGTAAAAGTCAAAGAAGACGAAAAGAGATTTTATTTTTAATTCAATTAATTTATTTTGATTCCCGAAGACCCGCATGCTAGTCAAGTTCAATAAACTACAAAAAAAATAATTAATATATATTGAGTATTAGAATTTATTTAAATTAATTAATTTTGTTGATTGATGTAACAGAATTATATCTGTTGCATGCATCTGCGGACTGCGAGTGAGCGTAAATTCTCACTTTTATTTAAAATAATGTAATGAATATTTTATTGTAGTTGACCAAATACGTTTGTTGCTTCCCACGTGAGTTCCTCGACGTGGGATAATCATTAGGATAATTTAGAGATTAGATTAAATTATGAAGTGCAGCCAATTAAGGACTTGCTCTATCAATTTTATTTAACTTAGCTAAATTAAATAGACTTATCATCAATGAAACTAAAAAAGTACGCGTGAAATAATTAGTATAATTGAACTGAGTTGTATTTATCTATTTTAAATTGAACATAAATCTTTAAGTAAAAATTATCTATGTGTTAGTTGTATTAGGAGTATTGTTATCTTTTTTACTTTTATAATGTTTTTTTTATTTTATCTGTTGCGTTTTATTTATCTCCCTCGACGCAATAACTTCTCTTAATCTTTCTCGAGTCAGGAGACTCCTTTTGATCGCGCTTTTCTTTATGGATATGAGTTGCCGCCGTCCTTTCCTCCCAGACCCTGTTCATAGTTCTTTATGAGCGGGATACACTAGGTAAGATGATAATGATGTTCTCAATAATTTTCAATTTTACTATCTTCAACTATTTAAGAGTAAAGATGACTAAAAGTTTGATATAATATTACCTTGACAATGAAATTAGTTTGATATAAAATTACACTTAATTACTTATATATTTAATAAAAACCGCTTAAAATTGTATACATCTGAATTAATTTTATTTACTCTAGGTCTTGTGTTTTCGTAAACACTAGAAATCTTCTCAAGTATTAAAATGCATGTAGGCAATGCTACAGTGATAGACTCAATAGTCTGAATGAACAAGGGCTTGCTTTTATCTAAGAGAAGAATTGAGTTTAATTCCTCACTTTTGATAAAAGGTGAACTTTGTATTCAATGTCTAGTTTACACATACAAAGTCTAAAGCTTTAATGGTCCAAAACAATCATTTGAGATGAATTTACACACGTTCTTCGGCATCAAGGTACCTTATGTCAAACCCTCAAACTCATTTCTTGCAATCTACTCTCAATAATTTTGAAAATAATATTAAGTCTTGTTGCATTACTTTTGCATTGAAGAGCTTTGTTTAAGTCCTCACACACAAACAAATCCTATCTTCCTTTAAGCTAAGAGCAACAATGCATCTAGATTTGGGGGCTTTTGGTACTCTTGGTATAATTACTACTCCCTCCGTCCTATATAAATTGAAGCAAAGAGATAGATAGTGTTTATTAAGAAAAATGTAGATAAAGGTAATAAATGAAGAAATAGAATGAATTGTATGGTTGAAATTAAAAGAGAGTTAAAATGTATGGATGAGATTAAAAGAAAGTGGTGGGCAATAGTCCAAAAATAGAAATGATGCAAATTAAGTGGGACGGACCAAAATAGAAAATGCTGCAAATTAAATGGGACGGAGAGAGTATTATATTATTATATATTATTATTATTAGCAAGAGGACATGATCATGAATCTAAAGTCATAATAAAAGTATAATAAATAAATTAAGCTTGATCTTGACGTTATTTACGTCGCATCAAACAGCTTATTTAGCAGCTCCATGTTATTTGGAGGCCGAAGTATTTGTTTAGTAAAGTAATAGATAACCCCGATTGATAGACGATTTTTTTCATTTTATTGTTTTTATAATATTTAAAAAATAAAGAAAATAAATTGTAAATTATTTAATAATTGCATATAATAGCTAATCTTTGATTCAATTTTAATTTTACAAATAAAATTTTATAAGGCTTGTACGATGTTAAATACGTTATTTTGATATTATTTTAATATTCACTAAGTAAGCATAACAAAGTATGTTTAAAATAAATTTTAATATTTAATTTATAAATTATTTTGAACATATGCTACAATATTAAATCAAATGAAATAATTTAAATAATAATACAAATATAAAATTAAAATAACTTATCTTGTATGAGAGAATGATTTGCCTAAGTAGTGTTGGAAAATAAAAAAATTCTCAAAATGGTGCTCATCAAAAATTATTTCCCAAACTAGTGTTCATTAAGAAAAAACATTAACTAACTCTATTTGATTGTGGTTTGGGAAGTTCCAAACCTATTAATTCTCTCCCAAGCAAAACTAAACCAAGACTAAACTTATTCCAATTTCAATTCCAAAAGTCTATTAGTTTTCTTGAACCCCTTAACTAAAAATCTGTAAAACTAATGAGGGAGACTTGAAGAGACCAACGACAACTGCTATCCGCGCCAACCGCCGGCTTCCCACCACAGCAGCTACCTATACCAATCACCGCAGTCCACTGTTCTGATTGTGATTTTTTTAGTCTGTATTCTAAATCCTGACAAAGACTATTGGGCGCCATACAAAGGACCAAAAGTAATTGTTGATGTTAGTCTCAAACGAACCAAAGGACGACCCAAATCCCAACGTTTATGGAACGAGATGGATGACTCGATACGAGGGAAGGTCATTTATAGCATTTGTCATAAAAAAGGTCATAATAAGAAAACATGTTCTTCAAGGTATATGTAATGTTTAAGTGTTACATTATTTTTTACACTTGATATTTTCTATGATAGATCACAAGGATGATGCTAACAAGTCACAAGGATACGCCATCTTCGACAAACATCTTTATTGATTTTACTTTTGCACTTGATTGAAATTTTTGGTTGTATGTTGAAGTATTTTTTTTGGGATATTTTACTCTTTTTGTAAGACTCATGGGATTTTAAAAAAAAATTAACGCGTATATTTGCTTGACAAAACAATTTTATCCTTATGCAGGTTTGGAATTACCAAACAAAAAAAATTTAGCTTAGTAACACTATTTTATTATATGAACACCATTTTGGGAATTATTTTTTAAAGAACACTAAAATTGAAATTATTTTATTTTTCAACCCCAATTAGGTAAATCACTCTGTATGAGAAGATCTCAATGTTGAGATGTAATTAGCTCAATTATCTTACTGATTATTATAAGTTTGTAAATGACGGAGATGTGAATCATCATATCCAGGCGGGTTGGATTAAGTGGCGAGCAGCCACTACGGTGCTATGTGATAGGAAGTTCCCAAGTAAGTTAAAGGGAAAATTCTACCGGGGGGGGGGGGGGGGGATAAGACATGCTTTGTTATATGGGACAGAATGTTGGCCCATAAAGAAGAGTTTAGAACATAAGATGAAAGTCACATAAATGCGTATGCTGAGGTCGATGTGCGGGTGCACATTGATGGACAAAATTAGGAACCAAGAGTCTAGGGGTTGCCCCTATTTCAAGGAAAATGCGCGAAAACAGATTTAGATGGTTTGGTCATGTGTAGAGAAAGACTTTCGACGCCCCTGTGAGAAGGATTGAAAGCATCATAGTAGAAGGTAAGAGGGGTAGAGGAAGACCTACGATAACTTGGGCCGAGCAAATAAAAGTTGATTTGCATGAGTTAAACCTCTCTATGGACCTGAATAGGGATAGGGGTAGTTGGAGGCATCTTATTCATGTTTTAGACTACGGATTTCTTTTAGGGTTCATTTTGGGGTTCATGTTCTCTTGTTTTTCTCGTTTCTGTTAGTTATATTGGTTGTATTGTTCTCTTTTAGCCTAATTGTTTTATGTTTTTTTTGCATCTATTGCAGTTTTATCCCCACAACGCAGGGGCTTCTCTTTATCTTTGTCGAGCCAGGGGAGTCTTTTTGGTCGCGCTCTTCTTTATGGGTATGAGTTGCCGCCGTCCTTCCCTCCCCAGACCCTGTCCATAGCTTTCTATGTGCGGGATACACTGGGTAGGATGATGATGATGATGCATTCTTTTCTCTCATAAAACTTTACCCTAGGGGGTGTGCTGAACTCTAGTACTCCCATTTTGGGGGTGAATTAATATGGGCCTAATTACTTACATTCTATACAGGCCCTATACTATGGTCTTATTAGTTACTGAGCCACTTTTTACCCCCTTTTCCTATCAATACAGGCGACCCCTTAATGTAAAGACGCTAAGTTTTTCAATCTATAAAATGCCTTCTAATATTTTTTTGAGGGGAAAATCCCTTCTAATATAAAGAAGCTAAGTTTTAGTTACAAAATATCAAGTACTTCTAGTATGATGTGGGCAGGAGGATTATTGAACGAGGGAAATGAGATCAATAAGCATGTCAACATGTTGTTAAATGAAACTTTAATTTCTTGGACAGAATTAAGTTTTATATTAGCATGCATTCTTTGTAATTCATGAAATTGATCAATTACAGGGCAATTTTGAACCATCTTATAAGAATTGAAATTACTTACAAGAAATTTCTTGGAGCCAACTAGCTAGCATACTCCGACATGTATTTGTTCTCGAGGATCTCACATAATTCTTTAGCGGACTCATGGTATTGGTAGATGTCAAAGAGTGAATCTTGCTTCCCATTGAGAATGTGACCACGGCAAGTGAAATCATCGTTTTCCCATTTACCTCTTTTCGATGATTGCTCAAGAGTTTCATTTTCCACCTCCTCCGGTTTGGGGGTACTTATCACGTAAGCCATGTTCAAAGTACTTAGGAGGATCATCATCTTCTCTTACCAACGTCGAAAATCGACACCAACAAACTTATCCAACTTAGTGAAATTTGAGTTAAGTTCTTTGATGCTTGCCATCACGAAGAAGAATATTACAAAAGATTATTACAAACTAATGATGTAAAATACAAATTACAATTAGAAATTTCTATTTTTCCCTTTGTTGATGGCTAAAATAAAACTTACAAAATACACAAAGAATTAACTTGAAGATTATCTTTGTAATGACAACCGTTACCCGGAAACTTGATACTTGTTGTAGGCATGTGACCGCTTACCTTTGTGATATTTCCCCCACAAAGGTACTTGGGTTTTGACTTGGAAATACACAACAAGATACAAACAACACAACACACCCTTAGTACTAAGGGTATGTCAATTAACAATAAGTGTTTGATGAATTATAATCTTTGAAAGTTCTAACAAAAGTTAATTACTCTCTTGAAAGAACACAAGTGAAAGAGAAAGAGCAAGAATGAGATTTCAAAATTTTGGTGTTTGTTTCACTCTTCCCCAAGCCCCTATTTATACTACTGTCATAGCACATTCAATCACCCATTAATGACCAATACTAATGGCCAGGGCCGTCTCCGACATTTCAAAGGCCCTGAGCAAAATATAAATTATGGGCCCCTAAAATCTAAAATTACGTTTTATTACATTTTGGTAATTGTAAATTTATTTATCAATACTTTAACTAGTACAATATTTTTTATAAATATATTAAAACATTGCTAAATTTTATAATTTCATGGAACCAACAACTAGCAATCATAAATTCAAATTAAATAGTCATTCCTTTTAAGTTTAAACTTTAAACCACTATTATCACTTATCTTAATTGAATTAATAATAAAAGTAGTAAATTAAAAATTATCAAGAGAGAATTATATTGCTCACCTAGAATAATTTATACTAGTATATCCTAATCATTTAATACAAGCTGATTAATACAAATTTATTAGCCAATTTATATAATTATCTTTTAAAAATAGATTGAATTCGAATACATTAAATTTTAACACTCTCCCTATCCATTTAGTTTTGCTACACAATACACAAAAGTCCTCATTTTAATTTTAACCATATAGCAAAAATACGAGGCCCTTCGTAAATCATGGTGCTCCCCCTAATAGCCGGCCTTGCTAATGGCCTTTAATCAATACCATTAACAAGGTATTTATGAGCATTATTCCTCCTAATTACTCCTTTGTGATTCCAAAATCAATATGGAATAAGTAAAGAGCATTATTCCTCCCAATTACTCCTTTGTAACTCCAAAATCAATACGGAATAAGTAAGGTAATCTAATGCAATCAACTCAAAGGACCTTGTATATTAATACATATTGTCCCACTACAATTTGTAATACTAGGTGATTATATATTTAGGATTATTAGAAACTAAATGTTCAACAAGCTTTCTTTATCAAAATCTCAATATAAAAATAGCAATATGCTAAGAATCAATGTCAATATAAATATTATTTAATTGACTTGGTAATGTTATGTGTCTCATTATAATTATAAACCAATGAGAGTGTAAGATACTAATTATTTTTTTTTTTTTATTAAATTTTGAAATTCAATCATCTAATTACTAATATTTATTTTTAATATGCTAAAGTAACATTTGTAAAAATTTTAATTATCTAATTATTGATATTAAGTTACTTATTCGATTTAAATTATTGATTAATTTTTAAAATGAAATACATATTTCAACTGATACTATTATTATATCCAATCATACATATACTAATTTAAAAACATTTGTGCCAAGTGTCATAACACAAATGCATTTTAAATGCACTTTGCCAAGTGTCACTCTAATAGTGTTGGATAGTTGTTTTGAAACTCATCTTTTCATCTTAATTGTAATTGAATATTTGATATTGACATAGACTCTACAAATTCATATTCATACTAATATTAATAATGTTGTTTTTAGCTTTATAAGAGAATATAACTCATATTATATTTATACTAATATTAATAATGTTGTTTTTAGCTTTATAAGAGAATATAACTCATAAATTGATGTAAAGCTAATCAACGTTATGAATTTTTTTTAACCACATTCCCTAATGCAATGCGATATAAATTGAGAGTTTACAAAAGAAGACTAATAAAGTTAAACTAGTATACATTGAAACTAACTCAAGCAATCTAAGTTTAACTTATAAATTTACAACAAAATGGTATAATTGTAGATTCTTCAACTTCTACTACTTTTGATGGTCATCAAAAACATATGTTCACTAATTTACATATTCATTTCCAAGATATAATTCTAGCATCCAATTTAAGAGGTAATATTCAATCATACTACTATTCAACTATGTATTACTATGCATGATAACATCATTAGCACTTTTACTAATTAAGTATTACTTCTATTATTTATTATGATTACACTTAGTATAAATTTGCTAATGCCTGATTAATAATTATCATGCATTATCATGCAATGGTGAAAGATTCTATATGAGGACTTTGTTGAATATTGTAAAAGGCTCTACATATTAGTACCAAAAACAATTTATAAAAAAACAAAAGTAAACTTGCACGATGCATTGCACGGGTATAATCCTAGTCAATTATAAATTTGAATAGGACTAAATTAATTTATGAATGATTTTTGTATTTTTAAATTAATGAATGATATTCTTATAGTACTCCCTTCGTTCTTTTATGTTTGTCCACCTTACTATAACGGGTGGTTTTAAATGTTTGTCCACTTTAGAATACTTTTTATTTTTGAAAATATTTTTTCCCGAATATAGCCTCATAATCTTTCCCATTTTCAATTATACTCTCTTTATATAATGACAATGATTATTTCCTTTTTTTTCTTTATTTTATCTTTAATTTAAATGTCTTTTGTCTCTCATAATACCAATATAATCATTACATTACACTACTATTTAATTAAAATAATACACACTACAAAGATTCTAGTTTTCTTAATTTATGTGAAAATTTATAGTGGACAATCTTTTAAGAACGGAGGGAGTATTTATTAAGATTATCATTTTAATTGCTTCATTTACCATTTTTGTATCATATAATAATAAAGTAATATAAATTTATGCTAATTTTTATATTATATTCTCTAAACAATTCGAGCCAAATAATTTTTTAGGCGAACTAATTATCACACATCAATTAATAGTTTAATGATCAAACGAAACATCATTAAATTTATTTAACAAGACAAAAAATGACAACTAATGATGTTTAGTAGTAATATATTCAATCTAAATCTTAAAAAATTATTTAATATTATCTAAATTTTTGTTGCTTTATTTTATTTTCAAATTTCTCTAGTAGTAATATATTCAATTTGTTTAATATCAACTATATGATGCTTATCTTATATTTTCATTCTCTTAGTCAATTTATTCTCTTAGTCAATTTATAGATTAGAGTAATGATTTCTATAACAAACTTTGTAAATGTAATAGGGTAAATATTGATTGAATGTCAAATCATTAATTGATGTCGCTGGTCATCTATTTGATTCAGTTAGTTTAAATACTCCAATGAAAAAATTGCACATTGAAAGATGCTCTAGAAATTCGACACTTGACTTTTCACAACTTTTTTAATGGATGTTATGATTATGATGATTAGTCTTATTAATACTAGTGTAGTACAAGACAGTAGACATATTAGTATATAGTATTCATTTCGCATATTATTAATCGAATTATGATAATATTAGTCATATTAGTATAACATTAGGTATACTAGTGTAGTATTAGTTGTGTTGTGAATGTGACTTGAGTGCACATGTGTGTATGTGTGTGTGCATTCATAGGTAGGATGGAATCCTATGGAGTACATGAATGGGTTTTAAGTTGATAACTTAATGTATGTGTTGAATGTGGAGATTAAGTGTTAACATTAATTGGTGAATTGATTAGACACTTAATTGAGGTTTTTATGATGAGTTATGAAGGTTTTAAGATGAGTTATGCAGAAATGTAAAAGATGCTCTACAAGGCAAGTCGAGCAGAAACTGTACAGGAGGGACCTGATGGCCGCTCGACCTCCGCTCAACCCCCCGCTCGACCCGAGCAAACTGTTCTATTTGGTCGAGCAACAAATCAGAACGTATCTAGTAGCTTCTGTTTCTCCGCTCGACCCGCTCGCTCGACCCACCTACTCGCTCAACCTGGTCGAGCGGATCCTCTGACAGCATAGGATGCTGTTTTTCAACGGATCAAGTGCTTCGGGAAATTGCAACTCATTGAATACCAGCAGATTAATTCTCTTAATGTTGTTTATTATGCAATTTACTAGATATATTAATTATGTGTAACTCCTAGAGTAATCTAGCATTATAAATAGTGAGCAAGAGTGATCATCTAAACACATCAAACACAAATCCCTAAGCCTAAACACATAGCCTTTTGTTTATCTCTTACTCAATTGTAATACTTCATTGTAAGAGTATTTTCTCATTGAAATAATACAAACAAGCAACTACACACCACGGCAGACGTAGCCATCATTGGGTGAACCTCCTTAAATCATTGTGTCAAGTTTTGCAATTTAGTTTTCCGTTCTTACATTTGTTAGTTCATTGCATTCTTTTTAGTTCATTAAAGTTCTTTAGTATCAAATCGATCCTAACAATTATTTCAATTGGTATCAGAGCCAAGTTGATCTTACGATGTTAACGAAGTGGAAATTTGGTAAAACATGTCGTCCATGAAAATAGACATTGAGAAGTTTGATCGAAATGTGAATTTTGGCTTATGGCAAGTCAAAATAAGGGCCATTTTGATCCAAAATGGCCTGCAAAAAGCAATTCATGGTGTAGACAAGATGCCGGAAGGTATGACCACGGTAAGATAGGAAGAGATCGATTCAAAAGCGTTTTCGGCAATAAAATTATGCCTTTTCAATGAAGTGCTAAGATAGGTTGTTAAGGAGAAAACAACCAAGGGGATATGGGAGAAACTGGAATCACTCTACATGGTCAAGAGTGTCACCAATAGGCTACTTTTGAAGACTAGACTCTACGATCTATGCTTGGAGGAAGGTAAATCCTTGAAACCTCACTTAGATGAGTTTTGTTCCATTGTTATGGATTTACAAAACATTGATGTCAAGCTTGATGATGAAGACTTGGCTATTTCCCTCTTATGTTCTGTACCTCCCTCTTATAAAAATTTTAGAGAAACTCTACTCTATGGTAGAGATAATTTGAGTAGCGATGATGTTAAAAATACTTTGACACAAAGTGATCTCATCGATACTCAATTGTCACAAAAACCACAAAACGGTTTGAGTGATGGCTTATTAGTGAGAGAAAGGACACAAGAGAAAGGTTCCACTAGTGGGAGTGGAAACAAGGGTAAAGGGAGATCGAAGTCACGGGGGCCTAATAACAAAAACAAGACTTGCAACTATTGCAAGCTTAAAGGCCACATCAAGAAGAATTGTTGGAAATGGAAAAAGAAGAATGCTAGCGATAATAGGGCAAAGGACGAAACTAGTAATGCCGATGCTAGTTACGTCAATGATAGTGATGATGGTGGTGTTTTGGTAGCCACACATGGGTACAAAGATGATGAAGCGTGGATTATTGACTCGGGGTGGGCATTCCACATGACTCCCAACAAAACTTTCTTCCAAACTCTCGAAAGTGTTGATGGGGGAAATGTGACCATGGGAAACAATACTACATGGAAGGTGGTCGGAATTGGGATCGTGAAAATGCAAATGTTCGATGGAATGGTGCGGACTTTGACCGATGTAAGGTACGTTCCGGGTTTGAAAAAGAATCTCATTTCTTTGGGTACTCTTGATAAGATCGGGTGTAGAATCACTTGTGAAGGTGGAGTCATGAAGGTTGTTAAAGGGTCACTTGTAGTGATGAAGGGGAAGATGAATGGAAGTTTGTATACTCTTGATGGTTCAACTATCTCCGGCACGCAAACGTCTCCACTAACACAATGTCCGATGAGGAGACTAAACTTTGGCACTTGAGACTTGGTCACATGGGAGAAAGAGGTATGTTTGAACTTTCTAAACAAGGTTTATTTGATGGTAAAAAGTTCGGGAACCTTGGGTTTTGCGAACATTGTGTTTATGGGAAACACAAGAGGGTTAGTTTCAAACCCGCCATACACAACATTAAGGGAATCCTTGACTATATTCATTCCGATTTGTGGGGGCCTTTAAGAAAGCCCTCCCTTAGTGGTTGTAATTATTTGTTGACCTTCATAGATGATTTCTCAAGGAAAGTTTAGTGTTATTTTATTAAACATAAAAATGAAGTTTTTGATGTTTTCTTGGATTGGAAGAAAATGATTGAAAAGAAGACCGGTAGGAGTATCAAGACCTTGCAAACCGATAATGGTCTTGAATTTGTTGATAATAAGTTTCTTCAATATTGTTCTAGTGAAGGCATTGTTAGACATAGAACTTGTGCAGGGCGTCCTCAACAAAACGATGTTGCGGAGAGGATGAATAAGACATTGTTGGAGAGGGCTCCGTGTATGCTACACTGATAGCGGGTTTTTAACGCGTCGTAAAACACTAAAAACCAAGCTATGCAAATAATACTTATAATCACCCTAAATACTACAACAACGAGTGTAATGGTAAGTCGGGGGTTGAACCACAGGGACAAGGGATGCTAGACTAAAGACTTGGTGTGGGAAAGTTTGTGTGGAAGGTAGGTTGATGGGTGAACTGCACTAAGAACAAGAGTAAAGATCGAAACTAAGCAATGAATGAAAAGCGGGGACTAGACTAGGTCTACCCTAAGATGGTCTATTAGAAGTAAAGATAAGCTAGGTTAAGGGAGACCGAACGACAATCAATCGAGACACTCTAGATTTCGAGAGGAAGTTGATGACACTATAGGCCAAACAAACGACCTATAATCGCCCTATGTCTCTCTAGGAGTGGCAGGACAAGATTCGAATCGAATATCTATCAACAATCATCATCAATCTCAACCCAAATCCTAAACATTGAACACATTACCAAATCTAGGGTATCACTAATCTAAAACCCCTAAAGAAACTACACACACATGTTAGACTCTACCAACACTAAGCAAATAAATGAAAACATGATTAAAAGCATATAGGACAAGAAGTAAACTAAGAAACAAAGACAAAATAATGAATGAAACTACTAACTACTCTATAAATGAAGTAAAGACAATATTGAAGAACAAACAATAAATAAATAAAGCAAATACTTGAAGCAAATGTAGAGAAAGCCACAAATAACATCAAATGAAAGTATTGAGAGACAAGAAGCAAATAGAGAAGAGATAAACTTACATAAAACAAAGATTGAATGAAAAGAACAAGGAAATGTAAAGATACAATACTTGAATGTAAATGGAAAATGAATAAACTCTAAACTAGGGCATAAAATGAACAAGACATAAATTTGATATTCTAAGTTGAGAGTGAATCTCTCAAAATAGGCATAAGGGTTTCTACAAAAATTGGGGTTTTTATAGTCTAAGAACCAAGGGTTAATGTACCCACAAATTGGGCTTTTTATTTAAGCTTGAGTAGTTGATTTGCGGCAAACGAAAAGCAGAGGCTTTGTCAGCAGAAGGCTTCGGTCAAAGTTGGGCTTCATTCAGCAATTGCAGAAAGTTAATCAGCAAGCAGCAGGTACGAGTACATCTATTAGACCGCATGTACTGAATTGACTGCTACATTATTCTTGCCTAACTTTCACTAACATTACATATAAATATGAATGTACCTAACCGCCATGTATTTTTCATGGCTACCTAATTTTGTTATATATATATATATATATATATATATATATATATATATATATATATATATATATATATATATATATATATATATAATATATATAATATATATATACTATATATATATATATATATGAAATAACTTTGAAACAACCAGCTCCGGACTTTGGCGGGGTCTCCACGAATGTCTCTAAATGTGCGCCGAACTTTAAGAAGGCCTCTGCGAATGTCTCAAAATATGAGTCGAAGTCTCAAACAGTTGGATTTTTACGTCGATGTCTTCAAAAACAACTGAAATAACTTTGAAACAACCCGAAGACAAGAACAAGGTAAAATCACGCGTACTGTGCATAAAAACGATTCAAAAAGGCAAGACTCAACAATAAAATAACGATATAAATGTGCTATAAAACGAGCGCATCATAAACCAAGCTAACTTGGGGAAGTAATTTTTGGCCAAAGCGGTGGCTAAGACATGTTATTTGATCAACCGCTCACCTCATACCACCTTGAAATTCAAGTCGCCACAAGAAGTGTGGTACAACACTCCGGTAAATTATTCTAATCTTAAAGTTTTTGGTTGTCCCGCTTATATTCATGTGAATGATGGCAAACTTGAACCTAGGGCTAGAAAATGTATTTTTATGGGATATGGAGTTGGTGTAAAGGGGGATAGGCTGTGGTGTAATGAGTCAAAAAGAATAATTAATTCTAGAGATGTTGTATTTGATGAAAATAGTATGTTAGTCTCTAGTGTAGAAAAGCCCATTGTATATGATGTTGTAATTGCACAAGAAGAGGTTCAACCTCCCAATATTGATGAAGGTGAAAATGATGATAATGTTCAACAAAGGTCTCATCCCTTGTCCACAACAAGGCAAAGGAGGAAGATTGTAGCTCCAAGGAGGTACATTGAAGAGTGTGATTATGTTGCATATGCTCTCAACATTGCTAGTGAAGTCGAAAGTTTGCATGAACCGAGTACGTACAAGGAGGCTGTGGCCTCAAAAGACTCAAGCAAAAGGTTGATAGTCATGAAGCAAGAGATGAAATCGCTTGCAAAGAATGAATCTTTGGATATCATTGAAGCACCAAAGAAAAAGAAGATCGTGGGGTGCAAGTGGATATTCAAGAGAAATGAGGGTTCTTCTAGTGGTGTTCCTCCCATCTACAAGGCTAGAGTTGTTGCAAAGGGATACTCTCAAATTGAGGGTGTCGATTTCCATGAGGTATTTTTCTCCCGTTGTTAAACACTCTTCTATTAGAACTCTTTTAGCTTTGGTTGCGATGGAGGATATGGAGTTACATCAATTGGATGTAAAGACGGCGTTTCTTCATGGTGAACTTTAAGAAGAAATCTTTATGAAACAACCACAAGGTTTTGAAGTCGCCGGTAAAGAAGGTCATGTTTGTAGATTGAAGACATCATTGTATGGGTTGAAGCAATCGCCTAGGCAATGGTACAAGAGGTTCGATTCTTTTATGATTAAGCATGATTTTGTTAGAAGTTCTTATGATATAGTTGTGTGTATCTTAAGAAACTTGAAAATTGCTATTTGTTGTATTTGCTCTTATATGTTGATAATATGCTAGTCGCTTGTAGTTCTTTGTTTGAGGTGGAGAACTTGAAAGTATTGCTTTCAAGTGAGTTTGATATGAAGGATCTTGGTGAAGCCAAGAAAATACTTGGGATTGAGATTTTGAGAGATCGGGCTAAAGGTGTCTTGTACCTTAGCCGAAGGAAATACATAGAGAAGGTTGTGCAACGTTTCTCCATGAAAATGCTAAAGTTGTGTCCACTCCTCTTGCCTCACATTTCAAATTGTCCAAAATGATGTGTCCACAAACAAAGCCGGAAGAAGAGCAAATGATGGGAATTCCGTATACTAGTGTCGTTGGTAGTGTGATGTATGCCATGGTGTGTTCTAGACCCGACATTGCCCATGTGGTGAGTATGGTAAGTAGATATATGTCTAATACGGGTAAGGAACATTGGGAAGCACTTAAGTGGTTATTGAGGTATTTAAAATGTACTTCTAATGTTTGTGTCATGTATGGGAAGGATTCAAGCGAGCTCACCGGGTTTTGTGACTCGGATTATGGTGGTGATCTTAATAATAGGAAGTCTACAAATGGGCTCGTATTCACTTTGGGTGGTTCGGCTATTAGTTGGCAATCCTCACTACAAGATGTGGTTGCCCTTTCAACAACCGAAGCAGAGTACATAGCCGCCGCCGAGTCATTCAAAGAAGTAAAGTGGCTCAAAGGTCTTGTTGGTGAAATGTGCAATAAGGTGTGTACGGTAAGTGTGCATTGTGATAGCCAAACATGATGACTAAACCAGTTAATATCAAATATTGATATCAAATACGTTTAGCTCGTTGCTTACATAGAAGTAAAATACGTTTCATTAGAAGGTCCAAACACATTGATATCAAATATCACTATATCCGAGATGAGGTGGAGCACAAAAGGGTTATCTTGGAGAAGATCAATACTAGTGAAAACCCGACAGACATGATGACTAAACCATTGCCTACAACCAAGTTTGAGTATTGTGATTACTTGGTTGGTTTAGCTCCATGCTTGATTTGATGCCCTTTCTTTTGGGGCATTGAGGTGTGTATGTTATTTTAAGCTTGTTTTTGTATGCTTGTTAAGATGAAGTGGATTAATGTATGTTTTTTGACTTGGGTGAACTCAAGTCAAGGTGGAGATTGTTGTGAATGTGACTTGAGTGCACATGTGTGTGTGTGCATTCATGGATAGGATGGAATCCTATGGAGGTCAAAAATGGGTTTTAAGTTGATAACTTAATATATGTGTTGAATGTGGAGATTAAGTGTTAAGATTAATTAGTGAATTAATTAGACACTTAATTGAGGTTTTTATGATGAGTTATGAAGGGTTTTATGATGAGTTATACAGAAATGTAAAAGATGATCTACAATGCAAGTCGATCAGAAACTGTCCAGGAGGGACCTGATGGCCGCTCGACCCGAGCGAACTATTCTGTTTGGTCGAGCAACAAGTCAGAATGTATCCAGTAGCTTCTGTTTCTCCGCTCGACCCGCTCGCTCGACCTAGTCGAGCGGATCCTCGGACAACATAGGATGCTGTTTTTCGACGGATCAAGTGCTTGGGGAAGTTACAACTCATTGAATACCAGCCGATTAATTCTCTCAATGTTGTTTATTATGCAATTTACTAGATATATTAATCATGTGTAACTCCTAGAGTAATCTAGTATTATAAATAGTGAGCAAGATTGATCATCCAAACACATCAAACACAAACCCCTAAGCCTAAACACATATGTAGAAACAATTAGAGATGACAAATGCAACAAGAGGGGGGTGAATTGTTGTATTGTACGTTTAAGTATTTTAGCCCTGTTTTTGCGGAATATAAAATGAATAACAAATACTTAAACTTAAAGCAAGAAAGATAAATGGAGACAATGATTTTACGTGGAAATCTTCTAGGCCTAATAGAAGGAAAACCACGACCACTCGTGATTTTAAACTTCTATTACTAAGGTTTAGGCAATCAATTACAATATAAAATAATTCTCAAGTAGACCACTTTTTTTTGTCTTTCTCTTTCTCTTTCTCCTTCTCTTTCTCTTTCTCACGCTTCAATGGAAGGTTCTCTTCTCCCCTAGACTTCCCTTAAGTCTAGTTACAAAAATTTCTCTCAAAAACCCATACAAAAATAATTTCTCTAAAAAGGATATAAACTAAGATATTGTATAAGAAAAATATTCTAAGTTAATTGGCAAATGAAAGAAAGAAATATTTTTCTTACTTTTGGTGATCTCTTGATTTTTCGATTGGGCACACACCACCAAATAACCGGTTGAAAAAGTCTTCATTTTATATGGGACCAACCGTAGGTTCTAAAAACCTAACTCCCCATATTTCCCTTATTCCTAAAATGTAGCAAAGTAGAAAATAAGATATGAAAGTTACATAATAAGCCACGGTTAGTTTTTAGGTGAAATTAGCTAAAAGTAGTTAATTAAGATTAATTAGATTAAAACCTAATTAACTTCCTATTTTAATAGAGAGATATAAGGAGACTTATTCTAATCATTTGAATTAGTCTTACGTTATTTTTAGGTAGTTATTAATTTTTGTCAATTAATAAGTTATGCAATAACTTAATTTTTTACCATACATATCAACTAAAATTAAAAAATAATTCCTACTTAATTTAGCTGACGCATTTCTCCAGACCTGCGTCTTGGGAACATTGTACTGTCTCCATCAACGATTTTCATCAGACCATCAAACGTGGAACAGTAGACCTTCAATCTACTTTAGACTTCCTAAGTGATCTTCTATATCTGACTCTTTTGACAGCTTTGACTCGTACAATATTCTTTGACCAAGTCTTTTAGGTTCCATCAACGATTTCAACAAATCGGATATATAACCTACAAAACAATCTCTAAAACGTATTTGTTTATTTAAAGTGAAGTCATCATCAAAACCTAATAGGGCCAACAACATAGCCTTTTGTTTATCTCTTACTCAATTGTAATACTTCATTGTAAGAGTGTTTTCTCATTGAAATAATACAAACAAGCAACTACACACCACGAAGGACGTAGCCATCATTAGGTGAACCTACTTAAATCATTGTGTCAAGTTTTGCAATTTAGTTTTTCGTTCTTACATTTTTTAGTTCATTGCATTCTCTTTAGTTCATTAAAGTTCTTTAGCATCGTATCGATCCTAGAAATTATTTCAAGTTGTATTAGTACATCAATTGCATTTGTATAGTCTTTATCATATCAACCAGGATGTTTAATTATAGAACACTTGAGTAAATTGAGTATACTAGTATAAAATGGTCCAACAATCATCTATTACACTATGTTTGGATAGCAAATTAGGAGAGAAAAGAAAGGAAAGGAAGGGGAAGGAAAGGAGGGGGGGAAGAGAGGGAAATACTCCATTGTTTGTATAGGAAGGAAGGGAAGGGGAAAGAAAGTAATATCATTTTCCTTCCAAATCTTTCCTCTTATGGAGAGATTTGGATGTTAACAAAATGAAGGGACTTAACCCCTCCAAATCCTCTCCCTCCCTTCTTGGTATCCAAACAAGAGATTCTTCATCCCTCTAAATTCTTTCTTTTCATTTTCTTCCATTTCCCTCAATCCAAACAAGGCCTTAACACTATGTTTGGATAGCAAATTAGGAGAGAAAAAAAGGAAAAGAAGGGGAAGGAAAGGAAGGGAAAGGAAGAGGAAGGAAAGGAAGGGAGAGGTAAGGAAGGGAAATACTCCATTGTTTGTATAAAAAGGAAAGGAAGGGGAATGAAAGGAATTTCATTTTTCTTTCAAATCTTTCCTCTTATGGAGAGATTTGGATGTTAACAAAATGAAGAGACTTAATCCCTCCAAATCCCTTCCCTCCAAATCCTCTCCCTCCCATTTTGCTATTCCAAACAAGAGATTCTCCATCCCTTTAAATCCTTTCTTTTCTTTTCCCTCCATTTCCCTCAATCCAAACAAGGCCTAAGAGTTTGAAAAAATAACTTAAGATGGGATAGCCACAAAAATAACAAGCACGTAAAAATTTAAACTTTTGGTGAAAGACCTCTTTCATCCTTATATTATTTTCAACGAAAAATAATATAAGATTTTATTTAAGAACTCTCAATCACTCACTCACAATTGATGAAAATTCAACTAATTTTACAAGACTCTCAGTTTTAGGGATACAAGTATGAGCAACCTAACAGTTCTGTTTATTAGAGTTCACAAAAACCCAGCCCCTAAACCTCATAAGGTTAGAAAGTTAACTATGACTAATCAAGACACCTATAAAAAAAACATATATAATTAAGAAAACTATAGTTTTCCATTTATGTTTCACCTCCAAATTTCTAATTATTATCTAATACTAATAAGAAGAAATGTATCAAAATTATAATAATAACATATCCATATTGCATTTACTTGTTAATTAAAGTAAGAGTGCTAATTCAACGCGATTATTATTTTTCTATATTATATTATATATTATATAATTCTATACTAATAATTAAACAAAGGAAAATAATTGTATGATTGAAGATGGAATTTAGCAAAAGAAAAACCATTTTCAAATTAGCAATTGACAAGTATGAACAACAAAAGAAGTACACAAACTAAAGAAAGAAAAACTCCAAACAAAGTGGTACAACTGCTTACTCCTTAAAGAAAAATAATTGCAAGAACATTGTAGAAATGGACAACTGGCAATATTTGTATAATTTTCTCAATCACCATTCACCACCAACAATATTTGGTAGAATAATTATAATATTAACTAATTAAACAAAGGAAAATTCTCACAAAAAAGAGACAATAATGGAAAAGAGCACAAAAGACATTGATGGTCAGGACCTCATGGGTTTGCCATGAGACGTGTCCAATTGCTTTCACGTGTTTCTAACTCTTACCTAAAACGGAAATTACAATAAGCCATTGGTAAATCCTAATTTAGTAAAATTTGTTTAATTCTCTTTGTTTTCATGGTTATAATTATTATTTTAGTTTGATGTATCAACTATGAACGTAATTCATAGAAAAGAATCCTAAGCTAGCCATGGTATTTTTTAAACCGGTAGGATGAGAAAAGGGGAGAGCTGCAAGAGGAGACCGCGAGAATCGAACATATATTTCTTTTCGAAAACGTGATACATGCTCCAACTAAGATAACAGCCGAACCCCAATCGCGTGATAAATTGACTCAAATTTAAAATACGCGTTAAATCATTTAATTTGGTTCACTATTACCTAATCAATTCTAAGTCCAAGATAAATTAAGGATTTTCTAGCCTTAACATGTACCTTTAACATAGAAAAAATTGTATACACACCCTTAATTAGTTTTTAATAAAGGATTAAGCTATCTTAGAAAAGGACAAAAAAATTTATTTGAAGTCAATACTTATATATATTATATGCACTCAAGTCAAGTGGAAGAGGTCACTACTCACAAAACTCATCTTCCCCTATTGAATTTGTTGAACTAACCAATGAAGAAAGCAACAAGTGCAAAAAGTTTAGTCATAGTTTAGTAGTGACAACTAATCTATGTAATGAAGAAGGGATGTAAATTGAATTGTATTGTGGGGATGTAAATTACGAGAACCAATGTAGGCAATATTGATAATAATGAAGAAGGGATGGGCATTATGTTGAGTCAATGAAGAACATGTTACATGTGACCACTACCAAAGAATCTTTTGCTTACATATCGCACTTTGTTGCCATACTACCTAGCTCCAAAATCCCCCGTGGATTTTTGTTTTTTTACCCCTTTTCTTTTCAAACATGATTAATTACAACAACTATGTAGAGTAATCTTTTAATAAATAATCATTACAGTATTTGTAGATTTAAATTGAAACCTATCATTCCAAGGAACAATTTAGAGTCGTGAAATTCTTTGGCCGTATACTCCGTTATGGGTATGGATTGCCGTCTTTTTTCTCTCCTCAATTTCTGATTATAATTTTCTATAGGCGGAATACACTGGATACGTTGATGATGATGGCTATATGAGTATCACTTATGTTGCAACTTGTAAGGGATCTTAAAATCAAAAACTTAGTCATAACATTTACAAACAAATGAAGAATGACAATCAACTAATTAAATCAAACTCCTTCGTTTTGACAGTTGTTCCTATATGGGCCTGGTCACATTAGTTTAGTGTCCCTCATAAAAGTAGAATCGGGGAATAGGTAGTACATATATTATACATGTACTCCCTTGAGGGAGAAGGAAGGAGAAATGCGCGTCATTAATTTAAAACCCCAGGTAATGAGAGCCCAGTATGAATAACGACAACATAACATAGAAATAGTTACCTGAAAACCAAAACAAGCTAGATTAGGATTGGGCCGTTAAAATAAATTTAATAAATAAGAAACCTGAATAAAATAAAAAATATAACAAAAGAATTACATAGAATAGCTTCTCTTATAGAGTAAAAAAATGTTAAATTAACATGAAAAGAATTAATTAACTAATTAAGGGGATTATATAATCTCATCCCACGGTTTATGTCTTATGGGGGATGAATGGTGGGCTTGGTTTATTTTGCAGCAGAAAGTCTCCCGTGAGACCGTTTTATCCGTGCAACCAACTCATGTCCAATAAATGTTTTTAGAATATTCTGACATACTAATTTTAAGATTTAAAAGGACTATTTCAAAGTTTTAATATCAACATTAATGTTTGAGTCATCCTACTTTAAAGTTGAAATGAGAATTTTAAGTCTAGCAATTGGTCTTTTAAGTCTTAAAATTGGTTTTTAACGTATTGAAATTGAACTTTTAAGTCTTGAAATTGTCAAATTCCATGATTTAAAATGTCAATTGTAAATTTTTAAAATTGTTCTTTTAAGTCTTCAAATTGGTCTTTTAACTCTTAAAATTGACATTTTAATATATATATATATATATATATATATATATATATATATATATATAATGCGTGAAATTTTTTGTTAAATTGATTTCTTAACTGATAGTCTATTCTCATTTGGGTACATGTGGTTGGCACATGGTTTAATACAATATATACACGAGACAATGCGTGTCTGCGGTTGGGGTTGCAGTTCAGTGGCATTGATCATATACTTGCACACAATGTGAGAATGGCATAATTCAATACACTTGGTAATTAGTAACGAAATATTAATTAGGACTTACTGAACCAGATATTTTCTAAATAAATCTAGCAAAGCTAAGCTAACAATTAGTAACGAAATATTTTTACAAAGTATTGTTCTTCCTACTAAGCAATACACCACTTAATCTAAACCAAAAGTTAACCGAGGAAGAGCCACATTTAGGATTTGCATAATCCCTATGGCAACATATGTTTATGGACATTATCAATTCATTTGACGTCTAATAAAATTTATGATCATGCCCCTTACAACGATTTATTACAATCCCTATGGCAACGTATGTTATTGAAAGGTCGTCATTCACAAATCCTCATCTTTAACCATTTTTATAATAAATGTAGATTTGACTTAAATCCAAATTTAAAATTTTCTATTTGCCAAACACTAAATTTGAGACAAATTTATATTTTCAAATGAAATACTTATTCCCAAACATAGCATAATGGAAACTAAAAGGAACGATTTTAACATTTTATTTTTTATTCTAAATTAAGTGTCATCCTAATATGAGTAATGAAGAAAAGTAATAGAGACCGGAGAGGATCCTAATACATGTTAAAAGTGGAGATTGTGGATATGTGACTTGATTACCATTTTTACTAATTGACTTTCCTATTTTTATTTGGAATTGTTTTTCTAATTTTAATTTTCTAATTTTTTAAGATTAATTTTTCCAATTCTTATTATGATAGTTTTTCTATTTCTATTATTAGAAATCTTTCTAAATAAAGAGAGCCTAACATCAGATTTTTATGTTATTGGAGGGAAATAAAAATTTTTTTGAGTCATTTTTGAGAGTTTTGAGTAAATCAAAATAGTCAATTTTATCTTGTACTACCTCCTATTCAGCCTAAATGGGACATTTATTTTTTGACACTATTCAATCATCACTCTAAATTTGTATTTTACTCTTGATCTATAAGTTAAAACATAGTCATTTTGGATCTTATTTGATTCGTCTCAATACAAGGATTATTAATATCAAATTTTTATAATTTTTAATTAAGAATAATTTGAGATATTAAGGGTTAAAATGTTGCTTCGGCAAGTGTGAAAAACTAAATGGGACATTTAGGCTGAATAGGAGGGAGTATTTGTTTTCCATATTATATAGATTATTTCCATGTTTGGTAGTGGTTATCACACTGATAGTAAAACATTTGAATTATTGTTTACTAGGATAGAAACCCGTGCAATGCACGGATTTTTAATATGATACATTTCTCTCTTTATACTCCCACATATGTATGACTTTCGCATTAATTTTCCATGTCCCCATATCACTCTGTATTTCCTTAATATAATTTAAGTTCATGGTTATAATTAATCACCAACACTGAAATTTGAGAAAAGAAAAATGACACGAGCAAATAATTAAGTTGGTCAAATGGTGTATTTATATTGTAGTTCATGCCATTGTATTGAAATTTCTATTTTTGTCAACTTTATAATTGAATGAATTGAAATTCTTGTAATTAATATTCCCGCTAGTAATATAAATCATACTTTTTAATTTCGTAAAAGAATAAAGTTGTCTGAATTGAAATTCCTGCAATTATTACTCCTGTCATTATTATGAATTCAACGTTTTATTTTTGTAAAAGAATAAAATTGACTGAATTGAATATCCTGCAATTAATATTCTTCCCATTAATATTTATGTCATTAATATAAATCCAAATTTTTATTTTTGTAAAGAATAAACTTGACTGAATTGAAATTTCTGCAATTATTCATGTCATTAATATGAATGCAACATTTTATTTCCGTAAATGATTAAAATCGACTGAATTGAAAATCATGCAATTAATATTCCTTCCATAAATATTCTAATAATGCTGGCCAATAAAAAAATTACACATGCCACTCTCTTATTCAATCTAATTTTCTTTACTGTACAACAAAATTAATATAATGTATGATGTGTTACCTCTTACATTATTAATTATGTTCTTTTATTTTCTCTTATCTGTGATTCTGAACACGCTTTTGCACAACACATACCATAAAAGTATTTAGAATCAATCTTTGTTAAGTTTGCATCTAATACAAAAGAATTTAAACGTGTTAGAGTATATAACATATCCTGGGGTCTCAACCATCAGCTTAAGCTTTTGGTTGAGTTGGTTCCTTGATATGGTATCAGAAGCCAGGGTGACAAGAGGTCACAGGTTCGAATCTCAACCACCCCTCATTTAAAGTGGAATATTTAACGCCATGTATGAGGAGGGCATGTGCTGCATCCACACTTCTAGCCCAAAGGGCTCTCGTGTGAGGGGACGTGTTAGAGTGTATAACATATCATGGGGCCTCAACCATCAGCTTAAGCTTTTGATTGAGTTGGTTCATTGACAAAACGAAATTCACTCTAATTTAAGTATCATCTCCATAAAATTCATATCAACTAAGTTATTAAACGATAAAAATAATTATATATTTTTGACTTTTTAATTTCCATAATAACGCTAAATTAGGAATGTAAACGTTGGATTAGTTGTTAGGTTGGTCGTCAGGTGTACAAGCACTACTCATATGTCGTGTTCAAAACTTAATATATTATTCATCAAATCAACAAATCCTTTTTGTTTTTTATCTTTTTTTTTTTTTGAATTGTATATCAAAAATATGATTTGCAAGCTTTTTATGCTAAGTGCAGACTTTTAATTCACGCTTAGAGTATTAAAATATAAATAAAAGTGGTCAACTAATAAGCCAACCTGCAACAATTTTGCTTAAATTAATTAAAAAATTAGAGGACAGTGATTTGGACAACCTAACAATTCTTTCTTTCTTTAATTATATTAATAATGGTAGCCATTCATAATTAAGCCTACTTAATTTGTCTATTATTCTAAATGACATAAACCAAGATTAGTTGCTTAAACCCTCTTTAATATGTCCCCTTATTGTTTAGTCACCTTTCCTAAAATAGCAAATTTGTATTAGCTAACTAATTAAATACATTAGATAAAAATGGAAAGTTAAGCTAAGAAGAAATTAGACTACTGAGTACTTATTGGTGTTCTTGTTCTCTTGCTTTTTCTCGTTTCTATTATTGTTAGTATTATTATTATTTTTGTTTTTAGTTTTTTTAATTGTTTTTACTTATTTATTTTATCTATATGTGTTTTACTTATCTCCCACGTGACGGAAACTTCTCTTAATCTTTCTCGATTTTTGGAATTCTTTTTGGCCGCGTTCTCCTTTATGGGTATGATTTGCCGTTGTCTTTCCCTCCCTAGATCCTATCCATAATTTTTTATAAGCGGAATACACTGGGTAGGATAGATGATAATGATGTGGTTAGTTAGCTAGTTTTTACTTTAGATAAAAACAATTTTCTACCTAACCAATCACAAACTTAAGATCGAAATGTAAATTTAATGACCTTGGCTTACAATCTCTAAAATACAATCTACAAGTCGAAGTAATTTATACTCCCTTCACCCCTTTTTTATTGTCCACTTTCTAGTGGTCACGCAAATTAAGAAAAATAGTAGTGGGGTATTTTAGGTGATTATAATAATTGTAAATGTGGTAGTTGGGGTATTTAAATGATTATAATAATTGAAAAGGTGGTAGGTGGGGTATTTTAAATAATATAAGTTGGGGTAGTTAAGGGTATTTAGGTAAAAAATCTTTGCCAAAAATAGAAAGTGGACAATTAAAGTGAACTAACCAAATAAGGAAAGTGGACAATAAAAAAGAAACGGAGGGAGTATATGGGACGAATAGACTAGGGAATTTTATCCCATTTAAAAATAACCTTAAATGTATGATTAAATTTTGTATAAGTGAAATATGGGTGAAAATTTGCGAGTCATAATTTGATGATTTAAAATTGTACTTTAAAAATGACCCAACCTTTCTAATTTATATCTATACATAATATTAAAGCAAAAAACGGCTGACATAAGCAACCTCAAAAATTAATAAGGTGTCAGCTTCTCATGAAAAATTTTCCCTCCATTTAACAAAAATGACATCATGAAAGAATGATGATTATAAGAATCTTAAATGCTAAGGATAATTAAGACTAAGAATAATTAGGATGATTAATTTGATGACCATTATTAAAGACTTTTAATTGGGATTATAACATATATATTAAATTTGAAAATACATTATTGTAATAGTAAAATAATAATTATGAATAAGGAATATATATTGCACCATTACAATTTAAAGGGCATCATTAATATTAGTTGAGCTACAACAAATGTAGTATTCAAAGAGATTTTTTCGAATTTATAATTACATGAAATATTTTTTCGTCTTAGTATTTTTTCTTCTGATGTAAATTGTTTTATATATTTCAAATACCTACTTTTTTTAATTTAACCTCAACAAACTACTTCCATAATTTATTTGTCAATGATGTCATAAATTCACTTGAATTTGATCTTGATCAAATACCCAAATACAACATAAAGAAATGAATTTTTATTTCTAGAGAAAAAATGGTGAATGAAATTATAATGAACAGAACTAAAATAGAAAATTGGATTTGCATTTGTAAAGCAATTGTTTCATGTTGTACGTTGTTTGCTAGAGTATACATGTCATTTCATTTAGACTATAAATTCCTCTTTATTTTTTTCTTTTTTAAAATAGATACAATTAATTGTAATTAGTTAAATGTATTTTAATTCACAAATTCTTAAGGGAGACGGACTTTGCACGGTGAACATTATTTCTATTGCGTTGACTATTATACACTTACTATCTTAAAATGATAAATACTATTGTGAGAGACCGTCTCTCATTGAGACTACCTCGAAAAAGGAGTCCATATTGTGATTTTGTTATAAATTTGTATTAATTGGGTTACTTAGCACACATGTGAGACAATTTGATACTGAGACGGTCTCACACAATTATTTTTGTGTATTATCTTAAATTGACCACTTATATTTTTAAATTGATCACAATTTAAGTATTATAAAGTGATCACTTATAACCTTAAAATGTCACTTACAATCTTAAAGTCATCAATAAGATATTAATGAGAGGCTCGATCATCTTCATCAAATCATGAATCAAATAGATGATTGCCTCAACAATGTCATTTCCAGACAAGAGCATATGGCCCTTGTGGAGGAGCAATGCAAAATAAGGGACGAGGTGAACCATTTGCTATCCTTTGTGCGTACGCTGTTCCTGCAGAACTCAACTTCTCAACAACCTCCTCCGCCTCCACTATCCTAGACCATTGTTTTTAAGTTTTCTAAAATTTGAATTGTTTTTCGAACAATTTTGGTTTGTATAATTTATTTGTTAAATACTTTTATGTTTTTGTTTATTTGTATAAAAATTTAGTTTCGTTCGTATTTGATCATATTTTTATCGTTATTATTGAGAATTTATTTTATCGATAAAATAATACATCTGGTCAAATGTGGTCAAACTCATTGACTAGATTTGATCAGATTATTTATTTTAATTATAAAATATTCCGAATACCAACTAGATAATAGTAGAAAATCAGTCGAAAGAATTTAACCGCTTATCTTGGTGAATTCAAGTTAAATTTGCTGTTTGATTTTTCCGACTAAATTCCTACTACTTTCTAGTCGGTACTTAGTTGGAACTAGGGATGGTCATGGGTCCAGGACCCTGTTGGACGATCCGCCCCTTTTTTAGGGTCTGGGTCTTATTTTTTGAGACCCATCGGATCCAGGTCGGATCTGGATCTAAAAAATAATTAGTGGGTCCGGGTCCGAGACCTGGACCCTAGACCCGCCCCTTGGACCCTTATAAATATTAAATTGTTTATTTTTATTTATCTTCTAAGTATGAATTTTGCCCCCAACGCTTTTTTTTTTCATATAATCATAATATATATTAATAATATATATGCTACTTGCTTAGTGCTAAGCCAATTACCCTTATTTCATGGACTCGAACTAGTATTTATAATAGAACTTAAGCGTATATGGATGACACTATGCGACTTTAGATGTTAAATTAGTTTTAAATATTTGTAAAATACGATAATAACTCTCTTACAAATATACGAAAAATATAATAACTTACAAATTGTTCAAATTTGACAAATCAAAGAGACTCTTTTTAGACCCATTAAGGATCCATTAAGGACCCTAGACCCATCAGATTCGGAGGGTCTGGGTCTGAAAATTTTGGACCCTTAGGGTCCGATTCCGGGTCTGGATCTCAAAAAATTAAAAGGGTCCGGGTCCGGGTTTGGTTGGACCCGCTCCAAACCCGCCCGATGACCATCCCTAGTTGGAACCATTAACTGACTTTTTCCTGGAAAAATCAAGTCAAATTAGAAGTTTGACTATTCTGACTAAATTCCTGCTATTTATCTGTCGGTAAATAGTCATAAAGTTAAATTAATTTTTTAATACCCTATTTTCTAAAAAAATCATGTGAATTTGGGTTTTTTTATTTTCCGACTAAAATCTAGTAAGAGATCAGTCGGAAATTCCGACCAAATGCCTACCAGTGTTATTAGCCAAAATTCCGACTAAATTCCTACCACCCTGTTTCTAGTCAGAATTCCGATCAAGATTCCGACCGGAAGCGATTTTCGACCATTTGGATCCAACTGCATCGAGACAGTCGGAATTTATTCGATATAGTCCTATCCCGACTAAATTCTGATTGTTTTGGGCAGTTATAATTGAAATGTTTTTTGTAATGAAACAACTGAAGTTTGTTGTGAATAATTTCAACTTTGCATTAATTTTTTAATAAACTAACTTTACCTTTAGTTAATTTCAGCATACTAATAGGGTATGCTGATACCAAATTACGGTAAAGATTGAATTTATAAAATAGAAGATTATGATGATAGCAAATTAACAACAAAAGTTAAATTAAAAATAATCCTAAAGTTGAATTATTAAATGCGGATGATGAAAACTTGAATTTTAATATCAATTTATTCTGTAAATAATACTCCCTCCAACACAATTTAATTGTCTCATTTCCTTATTTGGGCAATTCACTTCAATTGTCTCATTTCTTTTTTTGTCTATCTTTTTTTTACCTAAATACCCCCACTTTTCCAATTCCCAATACCCAACTACCACCTTTACAATTAATTTAATCAATTAAAATACTCAACTACAACCTTTTTGATGGACTCCATCCCACTTTTAATATCCGTGCCCAACTCAAATGAGACAATTGAATTGTGTTGGAGGGAGTATAAAATAAATGTGCCACTATCTAATCCAATTACTTTTCTACATCTGTCCTCTTTCGTACTCCAAAGGGTACCTCGGTTCGTCTGTGTCTGATCTTGTACGTTAGGATCTATATTCTCCATTTTTCTATGCCCCTAGCCTAATAGTACTCCCCTTGCGTCAAACAAGCCCTTTTTTTTGTAAAATTGTAAAGTCCTTCTATAAATCGATATTTGTCCGATCCGCAGAAAATAAATCTCATTATTGTTTATAAATTAACTTACCCATTCGGTATAATTATGGAAATTAAACCCAATTATTATTTATTCTTACGAAAAAGCTTTAAAAATGATTATAAACAATTTATTGGTTTATCTTTAGCAATTATAACTAATAGGTCGTTTTATTTAAAAATAAATATTAGGTGGGTTTATTTTCAACGATCGAGTAAAGATTGGTTTATTAATGATAGAATAGTTTACCCTTTTTTTGTTACACCTATTAAACTTGAAACATTTTTATTTTTGACTATAACATATTTATTTTATAATTCATATTGTCTATATTTTTAATTAATGTTTTAATCTCATTATACAACTTTCTTACTAAATTGTCAATAATAAACTTATATTTGCTTGATTCGCTAAAAATGAATTCATCTATCATTTATTTTTATTGTAAACCCACTTATTATGTCTATTTACTGTAACTAAATTGTTGATGAAAATCTTCAAAGCTTCTTTGCAAGTTAAATATTATGAATAATAGTTGACTTTATTTGAAACAACTATACATGATAGGTAGATTTATTTAAAAACAAATAACAATTTGATTAATTTCAGCGGATCGAGCAATTATTCATTTATTTTTAATATCATCAATTTATTTTTAACACTTTTACTCAATTTTCTTAATTTCTACTTAATTTGTACTCGAAATTAATATTTTTAGGTCAAAGAAATATATTCTAAATCTAAAATTAGTACAATGAGGTTACTTAAAGTATTTGCATAGATGAAGTTATAATCATCATATATTAATTTTGATCCTAATTGGTGCAAAATAGCTGAGTGGGTGGTTATTAGCGGTGTAAGTAATTATAGATGTGGATTATTGTCATTTATAACTAGCTATAGTCATAGGTCCAAGATCACATTGGACCTGCCCCAGTCGTGCTCCTTATTTTAGGGTCTAAGTCTAATATTTTTAGATCCAACACATTTGGGTCGAGTCTAAAAAATTGAATGGGTATGAGGTTGGGTTTAGGGTCTTTTGACCAACCTAAACTCTCTATTTCAACTCATTTAAGACACCGATTCACCCTAGGTTCATAAACCCGCTCTAGAGTCGACCTACTACACAATCCAATGTTTATTTTAAATTCATTTAAACTCAATTTTATATTTTTTTTAAACTCAACATAGACATATATACAACCTACATATTAATTTCAATACTAATGAAACCTTCAAAATATTAAAAAACTTTAAGTATGAATGAATAAATTAAGGAAAAATTAATATTAATAATTCAATCTTCACCTATCAGCTATGAATAAGTCCAACTTTGGATTATTTTTTAATAAACCAATCTTTGCCCCTAGTTGTGGTATCATACTAATAGAGTATGCTGATAGCAAACTAAGGGCAACAGTTGAATTCTTATAAAATAAAAGGTTATGTTGATAGCAAACTAAAGATGAGATTATTTACAGCGGTGGGTGAAACATTGGATTATTAAATTCAATTTTTCCTTAAATTAACACTCATTTGGAACCCTAAACCCATCAAATCAGACGAGTCTGGATTTTTAGTATAAACATTTTAATGCTAAGGGTACAGATCCAAGTTTAGTTTCATGAGTTCATAAAGAATAATGGTTATGTGGATCTGATCTGATTTGGATTACGATCCATCCTTAATATCAGTATAAATATATTTATGTGTTAACTTTTACTGTAACACGTTGTTAATATATCATCTAAATATTAGTCAATTAAAATATATAAGTACCTACCTTTTAATTCATCATTGTTTAAATTTTCGAGGTATCTGTGTTTCGTCTTGTAAGTTTATCGCATAATGGTTTTTGCGTATCACAATTAACTCGAATAATTAATTAAATTAAAAAGAAATTAAATAATAAAATAGGGGGTATAAGATAGGGTGGCCAGTTGTGAGTGGTCTGTGGAGAAGTTCATGCAACTCCTCCCTAAATGCACTATTAAAAGTTAATTAACTTAGGCATTCATATTTAAGCTTATTAATGAGACAATTAACCTTAGCATATGAATATTGTAGAAGTCAAAATCAGAAAATTAACTCATTTTGCTTATAAGTGAGGAAAAAGAGAGAAAAAGAGAAAAAAAAAATTCAAGGGTTAGCTTAGGTGTTTAAGTGTTTCCATTCAAGCCTTTAATCTTTTTAAGTCTTCATTATTTATAATCCTTTAAGAAAATTTTAATTTGTTTCAAAAATTATGTTCATACTTTTTATTTGAGTTATCTAGATAAAATAGTATGAGATGAAATTGAGTTATTAAAAAAGTATGTTTGAATGTTGTAAACACTATCCAATGCACTAGTTCTATTTTAAATATGTCTAATTATGCATAATTAAAAACTATAAAAATTTAATATTAATAAAATTTACATTGAAACGAATTAAACAAGATTCTACTTGACTATATTTTGACGTCTTGATTAAGAATAAAATATAAATTAGAAGTGATCGATGAATAGTGTCAACAAACTCAACACAAATTCTTGTGAGAGATGATCTCTTTGAGAGACCATCCCTAATTTGGTCAGCACATTATCCTCTTTTAGTGTAATTAAGCTTTAATAGGCTGGGCATTAGAGACGTCTATCAAATAGACGGTCTCTCAAGAAATCAACTGAACACTAAATGAGACAACTTAAAAGAGATGTGTCGAGATGCGTAAGTTTAAGGTTTGGCTTATTTGATGAAGTGTTGCTTGATCAAAGCAACAAGTTTTGATACGGAAGAAGCTCGCTCGACCCACCTGTGGGCCGCTCGACCGGTCGAGCGAGTGAAGCCAGGTCGAGCAAATGATCAGAAAGCTGGCAGGATGATTATGGAAGTTTGGCTCGATTGAGCCACTACAACATAATTTGCTTTTAGTGGGATATATTTAGCGACATTTAATTTAAATGTCGATATTTCAAATTTCTTATAGTGTATATAGAGAATTTAGTAACATTTATTAGACCCTTTAGCAGCATATTAAAAAGTCACACTAAAGCTTTTAGCGACATAGGATCTAGTGACATTTCTCACAAATGCCACTATAGACTATAGTGACAATTACAAATGCCACTAAAGACCAAATTAAGTATCGCTAAATCACTTTATGGTGGAACTTAAAATAAAAATCAATAATTATTACACTGAAAATATGAATTAGTGGCATTTTTTTAATGTAACACCCCGTGAATTTTAATAAATTAATATTGGAAATTAAGTCAAATAATAATCAAGTTCGAGTGAATTGATATTGTCGCGTAACGAGTTATCGTTATCTGATTTAATATTTTCATGAGTATTAAAATTAAAATTAAGAAATTAATTTTATTTGGAGTAATTAATTATTTAAAAAAAAAAAAAATAGTAAAAGGCCATTATTGTGACCGGCCATGTTAAGAGTTTTGGGGGAGTTTTGTAACTCCCTTCTTAAGTGAGGATTATTGCTATTGATGGTAGGAGTTAAGGTAAGATTAAGGGTCTTTGAATTATTCTTATTAAGTTGTGATCTCTTCATTTGCCATTTGCTCACAAAGAAATCAAGCAAATAAAAAAAAAAAATTTCCTCCTTCCTTCCTACAATTTTCGGCAGCCATTAGAAAGAAAAGGAGTATTTTGTCTTCATTCAATCTTTGTAATTTAAAGGGTAGGTGAAAATTCAATTGATAATATTTGATTTTTATTTTCCTTTGAAGAAATTATGTATTCTTTATAAAATATGGTGATATCCTATGACTTTTTAGGAGGATTGAGTATTTTTATGTAATTTTATTTATATAATTCTTTAACAAAATTAATTTGTTAAAAGGGTTAATACAAATTGTGTTAAATTTTCTCATTTTATTTACATTCTTTAACAAACGAAAATTTTGTTGTGAGAATAGAACCTTTTAATATTTAAATTTCTTTTATGGGCTTAAAAATCTCTAACAAAATTTTAATTTGTTAGGAGAATTAAGTATTTAATTTAATTAGTACGATTTATGAATTTCAAGTTTTTCTTGGAAAGTCATGTTTATGGGAATGATTTAATTTGATGATGTTTATATTTTGATTGTGGATGAGTTAATGAGGAAGTTGTGTGTATTAGTAGATGTGTATAATTATCATGTTGTTTATGTGTTGGAAGTTTTGGTTGGATCACTATTAAAAAGGATTTACTTTTGTCATGAGATTAAAAAGATTGATTAATTGAAATATGTATATAAAAATAATAATAATAGTAATAATATCAAAAAAAAAAAAATATATTATATTTTAGACAGTACCTGCTGTCTCGGCAGTGGTGCCTCGATTCGAGGTCATTTGTGTTTCGTTGTTGTTTCATTTATCCGCCGTGTGCAAAACTCGTTAAATGCTAAAATTAAATAAAAATAGTAAATGGATGTTAGAAATTATGAAATTTGGTACTCAAGGTAATTGATGCGTTTGGACGCAATGGCGAAGTTGGATTTTTCATTTGAATTTTCTAATCTTCCAAAAAAGCCATTTAAGTTTCTGGTTTAAAGTGGACTTTTGATTTATTTGGAATTTAATGAAATCAATTAAAGTTATTAAGTCTTATTGATATAATAGTAGTATGGAATGAGTTAGAGGTGTAAACACGTTCTAATACGTGTTCGTTTTGTGTGTTTGTTGTTAGGACCTCGATTCATAAGAGGGTGAAATTCCGCATTGCTTTGAATTATAAGCTTTTCTTGTTGCTTAAAGGTACACGCTTAGACCATACATTATATGTGGTTATGCAAGTAGTGTTGTTTCATTCTTGAATATTGCATTGTGACTCACATAAGGATTAGACACCTCAAATAATTTGAAAGAAGTTTAACTTGGAATTTGAGGATGGATGTTTTGGTTATTTCAAAGGGTTAATAAATTGGAATGGATTATATAATTTTGTTCCCATGGCAGTTTTGGATCATTACGGTCACCATGGGGGTATGCATACTTTAACCTTTGACGACCCGAACAGGACGGGCAACGTCTTAGGTCGGTGGTTGCCTTGGGATTAGCTCTCCCAAGTGTATTCCCCCAAATGAATTGGATTATTACTTGGACGACCCGAAAAGGACGGGCAACGTTTCAAGTTGGGACTTGGAATAAATATATTTTAGAGCCTTTGCATGCTAGGATGAATACATTGTTTGCTTTCCACTTGTTGATATTTTGTATGTTGTCTCTGACGTGTATTGGATTGTTCTTTGAACTTGCTTCCGTTGTCAATCGACGACTAGCAGGTTGATTGCAAGTGGGGATTGGAGTGAGGTTGAAGTTAGGATCACGTCACCCAAGACCGCATTCTATGTAATAATAAACATAATAGAAATAATTTACTTTTGTGTAATGGATTTAAGATTAGTTCGTTTTGACGTTTCGTTAGTAGAGGCCGTTGGGTTCTCAAGTTGTATCGTGAACTTTATAAACCTGTCACTACTATATGTCTTATTTTATGCCTTGTTATATTCCCTTATCGTTGGAACGTTAACGATCTTGGATGGGACTTATCCCTCTAAGTGTCCAGTTGTGAACCGGGTTCATATTTTCATGTGATTATCCGGCTCACGCGAACCGGACCGTTACAATTGGTATCAGAGCCAACGTTCCCTTATAGATAAAGGAATATTTTGACCTTAGTAGAGAGAGACGGGGTGAGACCATCGTTCTAAAATCGACTGTCTTGTGATATGTTTTGGGTATGCTTGTGCGGGAACCGTTAAAATGTTACAATAGTTTAGGCGACTTCGGTTGTCAATTTTTTTTAATTACTATTCGGTTATGCATATGTTCAGGATTATGGACAAGGGAAAAGCCTCGATGGACCCACACACCCCTAACCAAACTAGCAATGCATCGAGGTTTGACCCTGAAACTGCATGGAGGGAAGTTTCGAATAACGATATATGGAGAATAAGGGATGGAGAGAGCATAAGAGATTACAGGGAAAGGATGATTATGGTTAGAACAAAGGTTAATAGGATATGTTTCGACCTACAAATGGATCTAGATAGGATAACCCAATTATCTGAATCAAGGAGGGTGGAAGAAGTAAACCCGAGGGAGTCCAATGGAGTTAACTCCCAAATCAGACCCTTAGGAGGAGAGGGGCATGAGGGAGATGAAGAAGAAGACCCCGAGGAAGAAGAGGAAGTAGAAGAGGAAAAACGTAAAGATGAGGTGGAACCTATGGAAGAGGAAGAACTCCATATTAAGGAGGAATCTAATACTATTATGGAGCATGTAGGAGATGGGTACCTATCTGACCCTCCACTAGTAGACCTCAGGTCACAATTTGGGAGTGTTTTTGAGATACGAGACCCTAAACAGGAATCATTAAGTCCTATAGGGAATTCTAGTGAAGATGAGAGGGAAGGTTGGGGATCCCATTATGATTTGTATGGCTTTAGGATTGAATCTGGAGGGGAATTTTCAAGTGAGGAAGATCCTGAGGAAGAAGAAGAAGAGATGCTAGTAAACAGCCCAATGGATAGCGATTGGGAATCCGAAGGAGGATACATGAGCTCTAGTACTGACTCTGGAGACGACGGGGATGATGAAGATTTCGACATATCTAATTATGATGAGTCTGTTGACGTTATAGATGCTTGGCGTTAATTTTCTTATTTTTTTTAATCTTTCTTTTTGTTTTATTGTCTTGTTAGTTGTTCTCTATTTCCTAGTAATGTAAAACGCTTTGCGTAAGTTATTATAATAAACAGTATCAATAAAGTTTTATATTGAGTTAATTTAAGTGCTCTCTTTTTGTTCTTCCCTCCGTTTGTTAAGTTATGCATGGTAAATTTGAGTGGTTTTATAGCCACAACGACTTATGATATACTTGTAGACAATGGAATGTGTGTATGTGTAATTATTTACTTATGAATGTTAATCTATCCCAAAAACCTTTTCCCTTGAAGACTTTAGAACCTTAGAACGCGTTAGTAATTAGTACCTTTCTTTTGGTTGTAGAAGATGCCTCCTCTCTCCCGAAAAAGACTAGCTAAGAACGGAACTAACCGAGCCTTAAGGAGTTTAGTTAAGGCGTTAGCCGGGGTTAGTGCGCCACAAGAGAGGTCTTTGTCTGAACAGGCTTCTGATATGAGCAAGAGGATTAGCCAGAACAAACCATCTCCTTTTGATGGTAAGGGAGAACCATCAGAACTTGAACATTGGTTAAGAGAGTTTGACAAACTTTTTGATGTAGTAGAGTGCCCGGAAGAACTGAAAGTTAATCAGGCAGCTTTCTATTTGACTGGGGAAGCTGACTATTGGTGGGCGAATAGTAAGGCGGGGTTAATAGAACAAGTTGAGGGATTTTTCGATTGGGATATGTTTAAAAAGGCTATGCGGGAGAAATTTTATCCTTTACACGTGAGGAAGGATAAATCGAATGAGTTTGCCCGATTTGAAATGGGTAGTTTGACTGTTGATGAATACTACCACAAGTTCATGGAATACATCAAATACTGTCCTGATGATGTACCCACTGAAGAAAAGAAAATGCAACGCTTTGAGCTGGGGTTATCGTTTGATATTCAGAAACATATTGAAAGTGATCGTTATGGCACGTTAGAGCAGATGTACAAGCGTGCAGCTCAGGTAGGGAACATTTTAAGGAAGGAGAAAGAAAAGGAGAAAAGTAGCTTTACAGAGAAGAGGAAAGAATTATTAGGACAGGCTTCTGGGGCACCTGTAAGTTTCCACTCGAAGAAACCAAAAACTTTTGGTAACTTTCAAGGGAACAATTCTGGTGTAAATCCCGGATTTAGGGGGGAAGCAAGACCAATGAAACCTTTACTGGATCGGGATGGAAAGGAAAGGAAGTACTTCTGCAGAAAGTGTAAGAAGAACCACCCCGGAAAGGATTGTGAAGGAAATTTAGTTGAATGTAATTTCTGTCATAAGAAAGGACATAGGGAGTACGAGTGCTACATAAAGAAAGGGAGTGAAAGTCGACTTATAGGGGAACAACACCGACCTCAACACCAGATGGGCTTTGGGAGGCAAGGAAATCGATCAACTGGGGTAGATAATCAGGGTAACAATGGTCAGAGGTTTCAACGACAGTTTAATGGGGGACAAGTTCGTTCAGATGGCAATCGGGCTGAGGGTTCAGGAACACCACGTATGGGAAATCAAGGGGGAGGAATGAACGCTCAGTCGGCTAGTGGACGGGTATCTGCGGTCAGTTCCAGGGAGGCTGACCAGACAACAGAGGTGGTTACAGGTACGTTCACCGTCCATTCTGTAGCTGTTAATGTATTGTTTGATTCGGGTGCAACTTGTTCTTTCCTGGCAAGAAGTAAAATAGATGAACTGAATCTAGGAGCTTTTGAGAATGTATCTTATACCGTAGCAGTCCCTTCTGGGAGATTATATACTTGCGATAGACTGTATAGAGATGTGCCCTTGAAGATAGGGAAAGTTGTTTTTCCTAGTAACTTATATGTGTTAGACATGGAAGGCCTAGAAGTGATTTTGGGAATGGATTGGTTAGGAAGGTACAAAGCAACCCTTGAATGTAAGGAGCAAAGAGTGTTATTGGTGGGACCACATGGGGAAAACGTTAGATATAGAAAGTTTTCTAAGGGGCCTAAAACAAACTTAGTATCGCCCTTGAAATTACAAAAGCTGGTGAGACAAGGACATCCTTTGTACTTGTGTCACATCATGCAGGAAGGGAAGAAGGAGGTGGATCCTAACGATGTCGCGGTGGTAAATGAATTCATGGATGTTTTCCCTGAGGAGATTCCTGGCATGCCGCCGCAAAGAGGAATTGATTTTACGATAGACTTGGTGCCTGGTACGGGACCAATTTCAAAGGCTCCGTACCGTATGGCCCCAAAAGAGATGGAGGAATTGAAGTCTCAACTCGAGGAATTGTTGGATAAGGGTTATATCCGACCAAGTGTATCACCTTGGGGCGCTCCGGTTTTGTTTGTGCGGAAGAAAGACGGCAGCTTAAGATTGTGTATTGATTACAGGGAGCTAAATAAAGTGACCGTTAAGAACAAATACCCGTTACCTCGTATAGATGACTTGTTTGATCAGTTGAGGGGAGCTGGGATATTTTCGAAAATCGATTTAAGGTCGGGCTATCACCAATTGAGGATCGCTGAAGGGGATATTCATAAGACGGCCTTTAGGACACGTTACGGACATTTTGAGTTTACCGTGATGCCCTTTGGGCTGACAAATGCTCCAGCCGCATTTATGTGTTTGATGAATCAGGTATTTAGTGCATACTTGGATAAATTTGTAGTCGTCTTTATTGATGACATACTAGTCTATTCGAAGGACCGAGATGAACATGAGGGACATTTGCGTTTGGTTTTGCAAACCTTGCGTGAGAATAAGTTGTACGCTAAGTTTTCGAAATGTGAATTTTGGTTGGAAAAGGTGTCGTTTTTGGGTCATTTCGTTTCAAAGGAGGGTATTTCGGTGGACCCGGTAAAAGTGGAGGCGGTTCGAAATTGGTCCCCACCGAAGAATGTCACTGAAGTTCGAAGCTTTTTAGGTTTGGCGGGATATTACCGTCGTTTTGTCAAAGATTTTTCGCGCATTGCCAGACCTATGACTTCCTTGATGAAAAAGGATAAGAAGTTTGAATGGACTGATGAGTGTGAAAATGCTTTCACGACCTTGAAGGAAAGGTTGACTTCGGCTCCCGTTCTTGCTCTACCTGACCCTAAGCTGGATTACACGGTGTTCAGTGATGCATCGAAGAAGGGGTTGGGATGTGTTTTGATGCAAGAACGTAAAGTGATCGCTTATGCATCCCGACAACTAAAGATTCATGAGGTTAATTATCCTACTCATGATCTGGAGTTGGCTGCAATTGTGTTTGCTCTTAAGATTTGGAGACATTATTTGTATGGGGTTAAATGCAGAATCTATACGGATCATGAGAGTTTAAAGTATCTTTATACTCAGCCGGATTTGAACATGCGACAACGTCGATGGTTAGAGCTGATGGCGGACTATGACTTGGAGTTTGTGTATCACGAAGGGCGAGCGAACTTGGTAGCCGATGCCTTAAGCAGAAAGACGAAACATTCCGTATCTGCGTTGAATGGAATAGAGGAGTTGCATCGGGACTTCGCTCGGTTAAATTTGGAAGTAGTACGTACGGGTGAATTAAAGGAAAGTCTGAGCGCCTTAGTTATTCGGCCTTCGTTTTTCGAGGAGATTTTGACTTCTCAGGATAAAGATCCGAAGTTGTGGAAATTAAAAGAACAGGCTCGAGAAGGTAAAGCGGAGGGATTTTTGATTCATGAAGATGGAAGTTTGAGGTTTAAAGGTCGATGGTGCCTACCGTCGGGTGAAACATCCTTGAAGGAACGCATATTGGATGAAGCTCATTGTACAAAATTTTCCGTCCATCCGGGTGGGGATAAAATGTATCAAGATCTTAAGATGATGTTCTGGTGGTCGGGAATGAAAAAGGATGTTGCTGAATATGTATCGCGTTGCTTGACCTGTCAAAAGGTTAAAAGCGAACATAAAAGACCGGGAGGCTTACTGCAACCTTTAGAAATTCCGGTGTGGAAATGGGATGATATTTCTATGGATTTTGTCGTGGGTTTGCCGCGGACAAAGGCAGGGAATGATACTTTATGGGTAATAGTGGACCGTTTGACTAAATCAGCATGTTTCATTCCTATGAACTGTCGTTGGGAGATGGAGCAATTAGCCCGAGCTTATATTAAGTACGTTGTACGGTATCACGGTGTGCCCCGCACTATTGTGTCCGATAGAGATACTCGGTACTTGTCAAAATTTTGGCAGACCCTGCAACAAGCAATGGGCACTACGTTACTGTATAGTACATTGTTTCATCCTCAGACAGATGGGCAAACAGAGCGCACGAATCAGATTTTAGAGGATATGTTAAGAGCTATTGCCATGGAGTGGCAAGGGTCATGGGATGAACATTTGGATTTGGTCGAATTTTCTTACAATAACAGCTATCAGTCTTCGATTCAGATGGCCCCCTTTGAGGCTTTGTATGGACGCCGCTGTCGTAGTCCAGTTTATTGGGATGACTTTACCGAATCTGTTACTTTGGGACCCGATTTGCTTCTCCAAATGACCGAGAATGTTAAGATGATTCGGGATCGTTTAAAAGCGGCTCAAGATCGTCAAAAGTCTTACGCTGATCTAAAAAGGCGACCTGAGGAGTTTATCGTGGGAGATCAAGTCTTGCTTCGCGTGTCACCTATGCGCGGAGTGGTGCGTTTTGGTGCTCGTGGAAAGTTAAGCCCTCGCTACATCGGTCCCTATGAGATTTTAGAACGTGTAGGCAAAGTGGCGTATCGGTTAGCTCTTCCAAATACCTTAGAGAAGGTCCATGATGTGTTTCATGTGTCCCAATTAAAACGGTACCATGCTGCTGCCTCCCATATCTTAGATCCCGAACCTCTAGAATTGGACACATCCTTGACCTATTCAGAGCGGCCAGTCCGAATTTTAGACAAGAAAGTTCGTAGTACTCGACGAAAGGATATATCGATGGTCAAAGTTTTATGGTCAAATCACGAGCGTGAGGCCGCTACCTGGGAAACCGAGGACTCTATGCGGGAAAAGTACCCTCAGCTCTTTCAGGTTAGTCGCGTTACGGGGACGTAACTCTTTTAAGGGGGGTAGAGGGCGATAGGAATTTCGCGCGCGTATGATAAACTTCTTTGACTTGAGTTTTATTAGTTTCATGTATGTGTTGATTGTGTGCTTGTCGGTTTCTTGTAAGTTACGAGGGCGTAACTTCTTTTAAGGGGGGTAGTCTGTAACACCCCGTGAATTTTAATAAATTAATATTCGAAATTCAATTCAAATAATAATCAAGTTCGAGTGAATTAATATTGTCGCGTAACGAGTTATCGTTATCTGATTTAATATTTTCATGAGTATTAAAATTAAAATTAAGTAATTAATTTTATTTGGAGTAATTAATTATTTAAAAAAAAAAAAAATAATAGTAAAAGGCCATTATGTGACCGGCCATATTAGGAGTTTTTGGGGAGTTTTGTAACTCCCTTCTTAAGTGAGGATTATTGCAATTGATGGTAGGAGTTAAGGTAAGATTAAAGGTCTTGGAATTATTTTTATTAAGTTGTGATCTCTTCATTTGCCATTTGCTCACAAAGAAATCAAGCAAATAAAAAAAAAAAAAAAATTTCCTCCTTCCTTCCTACAATTTTCGGCAACCATTAGAAAGAAAAGGAGTATTTTGTCTTCATTCAATCTTTGTAATTTAAAGGGTAGGTGAAAATTCAATTGATAATATTTGATTTTTATTTTCCTTTGAAGAAATTATGTATTCTTTATAAAATATGGTGATATCCTATGACTTTTTAGGAGGATTGAGTATTTTTATGTAATTTTATTTATATAATTCTTTAACAAAATTAATTTGTTAAAAGGGTTAATACAAATTGTGTTAAATTTTCTCATTTTATTTACATTCTTTAACAAACGAAAATTTTGTTGTGAGAATAGAACCTTTTAATATTTAAATTTCTTTTATGGGCTTAAAATCTCTAACAAAATTTTAATTTGTTAGGAGAATTAAGTATTTAATTTAATACGATTTATGAATTTTAAGTTTTGCTTGAAAAGTCATGTTTATGGGAATGATTTAATTTGATGATGTTTATATTTTGGTTGTGGATGAGTTAATGAGGAAGTTGTGTGTATTAGTAGATGTGTATAATTATCATGTTGTTTATGTGTTGGAAGTTTTGGTTGGATCACTATTAAAAAGGATTTACTTTTGTCATGAGATTAAAAAGATTGATTAGTTGAAATACATATATAAAAATAATAATAATAGTAATAATAATATAAAAAAAAATATATATATTATATTTTAGGCAGATCCTTTCTGCGGCGTGGTGCCTCGATTCGAGGGCGGGTGTGTTTCGTTGTTGTTCCATTTGTCCGTCGTGTGCAAAACTCGTTAAATGCTAAATTATAAATAAAAAAAAAAAAAATAGTAAATGGATGTTAGAAATTATGAAATTTGGTACTCAAGGTAATTGATGCATTCCGGACGCAGTGGTGAAGTCGGATTTTTCATTTGAATTTTCTAATCTGTCCGAAAAAGCCATTTAAGTTTCTGGTTTAAAGTGGACTTTTGATTTATTTGGAATTTAATGAAATCAATTAAAGTTATTAAGTCTTATTGATATAATAGTAGTATGGAATGAGTTAGAGGTGTAAACACGTTCTAATACGGTTCGCTTTTGTGTGTTTGTTGTTAGGACCTCGATTCATAAGAGGGTGAAATTCCGCTATGCGTTGAATTATCGCTTTTCTGCTTGCTTAAAGGTACAGCTTAGACCATACATTATATGTGGTTATGCAAGTAGTGTTGTTTCATTCTTGAATATTGCATTGTGACTCACATAAGATTAGACACCTCAAATAATTTGAAAGAAGTTTAACTTGGAATTTGAGGATGGATGTTTTGTTATTTCAAAGGGTTAATAAATTGGAATGGATTATATAATTTTGTTCCCATGGCGTTTGGATCATTACGTACCACCATGGGGTATGCATACTTTAACCTTTGACGACCAAGACGGGCAACGTCTTAGGTCGGTGGTTGCCTTGGATTAGCTCTCCCAAGTGTATTCCCCAAATGAATTGGATTATTACTTGGACGACCAAAAGGACGGCAACGCTTCAAGTTGGACTTGGAATAAATATATTTTAGAGCCTTTGCATGCTAGGATGAATACATTGTTTGCTTTCCACTTGTTGATATTTTGTATGTTGTCTCGAGCGGTATTGGATTGTTCTTTGAACTTGCTTCCGCTGTCAATCGCACTAGCGGTTGATTGCAAGTGGGGATTGGAGTGAGGTTGAAGTTAGGATCACGTCACCCAAGACCGCATTCTATGTAATAATAAACATAATAGAAATAATTTACTTTTGTGTAATGGATTTAAGATTAGTTCGTTTTGACGTTTCGTTAGTAGAGGCCGTTGGGTTCTCAAGTTGTATCGTGAACTTTATAAACCTGTCACTACTATATGTCTTATTTTATGCCTTGTTATATTCCCTTATCGTTGGAACGTTAACGATCTTGGATGGGACTTATCCCTCTAAGTGTCCAGTTGTGAACCGGGTTCATATTTTCATGTGATTATCCGGCTCACGCGAACCGGACCGTTACATTTAATGCCACTAAATCCAATGTCGCAAAAAGCTAAATTTGTTGTAGTGAGCGAAGGTTGGCTCGACCCAAATATGGTCGAGTGACCCAAACATGGTATCAGAGCCAGGGTGCCAAGAGGTCACAGGTTCGATTCTCAACTACCCCTCATTTAAAGTGGAAAATTTAGCGCCATGTATGAGGAGAGCATGTGCTGCATCCACACTTCTAGCCCAAAGGGCTCTCGTGTGAGGGGGCGTGTTAGAGTATATAACATATCCTGGGGCCTCAACCATCAGCTTAAGCTTTTGGTTGAGTTGGTTCCTTGACAATTCCTTTTGTGCAGTTTCTGTTTTGTGAAGCATTTAGTGGGTTGTTTAATGTGTTGTATTATTGCATCTAGCCCAAATGGCTCTCGTGTGAGGGGGCGTGTTAGAGTATATAACATATCCTGGGGCCTCAACCATCAGCTTAAGCTTTTGGTTGAGTTGGTTCCTTGACAATTCCTTTTGTGCAGTTTCTGTTTTGTGAAGCATTTAGTGGGTTGTTTAATGTGTTGTATTATTGCTATGTTAATTGTCATGCATTATTATCATAGTTATTGGGGAGTTACATGTGGTTTATGGTGATTAAGTGTGTGGTTCTAGGATGTAGTATTCCTCACTATAAATAGGATACTCATTCATAGAACATGAATCACCACAAACACACATATTGAGAGTAGACTATTGCATTGTTAGAAACTAGAGGAGTGTTCTTCCGTTGCATTAGTATTTGTGATCTTGAGAGATTGTTCTCAAGATAGGGGGAGTTTATTATACTTGTAATTGTTGAATTCAATATAATAAACAACATTTGAGGGGGAGGTATCCAAGATACCTCATAAACTCTTGTGTTCTTTTGCTCTATTTTTCTTTGTGTTTTTCATTGTTGAACCTCACTCTTGCCGTTCCTTTCATTTAGACTTGTATAATTTTATATATAAACGATCAAAATAACGCATTGGATTGCGTAAAAAAGTGAAATGTAGCAAGTTTAGTAGAACGGGGGAAGTATAGTTTTTTGATAAAAGCATAAAATAAAATAAAAACCTATTTACAAAAATAAAAAATGTTATAGGACAAGTGTCAAGCTTGTATTCATTTTGGATTGTAGAAATCCTCTCATTGGGATTTATTTTAGAAACATTTGCAATTTTTTTTACTTTACACACTAGTGGGATACAAAAGTCCATAAAAAAATTTTCACTCATTGAAAATTTCCTCACCATTAGGAGTGGTCTTGTTTTTTGTTTTTTTGGATGCATGAAATCTCCTGTGACACGGGTGTAGGCATGCGACCACTTTTTAAAGCTCATAGTCCACTTCTCACAACAGCCCACTATTACATCATTTAGGCTATTTTCCTTCCATAAAAGCCCTATTACAAGGGTTAAAATTCCAATTTTATTATGTATGCTATATACATGGCTTCATAAATGTTTAGTATGATTACTTTGAATTCCCATACTATTTGATTTTTATTGTAAATAGTTTCTTATATAAAGCTTTGAATTCTAATAGTATTTTTTTTCAATCAAAGAAATTAAAGTATAAAGAAGATATTAACAAGAGTTTATAAATATTTAGTTTGACTATTTCAAGACTTAAAATCCCTTCTCAAAGGAATAAAAAAACTTATTCCAAGTAGTATTATATTCCAATTCTGAACATATTAAATGTTCAGTATGACTTTTTCAAGAGTTAAAAAGCCTTGTCAAAGGCATAAAAGCTCTAGTCCAATTATAAAAATCTCAAATTCAAGTTTTTAACATTGTTTTGTATGACTGCATATGGTTAATTAAATTTCTTTCTAAAACTGTGGTACATTGTTTGTAACATTTATAATCACAACTCCAAAGCATAAAATACTTATCTGATGAATTAAAATAGCTTCTCTAAGAACTAATGAAACTTGGTAGAGTGAAAATGGAGGAAGGAAAGAATTAATGAAAATGGAGGGAGGGAGGGTAAGAGAAGTTGCAGAGAGTTGTAAAGTGGTGAAATAAAATAAATGGGAAGAGAGAGGGAAACCGGGTAAATGAGAAGAGAGAGAGGAAAACCAGATAATAAATTTAGTAATTTACTATTCGATAATTTTAAATTGTGGGCTATTTGAAATGTGACCCGTGGATTTAAAGCCCAATAAAACAGATCTTACGTATATAACCGTCTCGCACAAGTTTTTGTGTTTTGGATGAGTGACCAATACAAAGCTCCTATGAGAGCATGCCGCGTGGGTCCCTCTCCAACTTTGTTGAAGACTCTAAGTTGTTGTATTATTATTGGTTTAATGCTCTTTTCTTGCAGTAAAATTTCACTTTTAATCCATTCTTCTACTCCCTGTTTGACACTGCTATTTTAACTTTACTGTTCTCAATCTCATCACATAAAGTGGTTTTCGATTTTGATATGATGTATGAATACAACTTGTCTCGTATCAAATTATCATTTTTGTAGGGTATTATTATAGTTCGCCATTCTTTATATTTTATCGTCACCCCTATATAATGAATTTACATAATTGTCCCTGTATAATTTTCAAATTCAGAAACTCTAATATCTCTCTAAAAAAACTCTCTGAACTAAAACAAGCTAAAATTAGTAATTGAACAACAATGACGAACCAAAACGAGCATGAATACGATTCGGTAAGTTAAATTAATCGCTTCGAAATTGAATCAAAAAAAAGGAAATCGCACAAAATGTGCTTTTGTACCATGGTACAAAAGCACATTTTGTGCGATTCTACCGTGGTACAAAAGCACATTTTGTGCGATTGTACCATATTGGTACAAAAGCACATTTTGTGCGATTTGTACGTGGGTTTTTTTAAAATTTTTTTTGAATTTAATTATTTCTTGTTCTTTAAAATGTTTATTGTTTTGTTATTAATTAATTATTTATTAATTAATTATTATTATATTGTTATAATAACAATATAAAATTATTATAATAGCAATATAAAATTAATTAATATTAAATTATTATAATAACAATATTAAATAATAATTATTATTATTATATTATTAAATAAAATAAATTTCATTATAAACATTTAATAAATAAAATAATAATTAATTAAATTCGAAAAAAAAGAGAATAAACAAAAAAAATAAAAATAAAATGAAAAAAATGGAGAATCGCACGTTTTGTGCTTTTCGTCCATTTTATTTATTTATTATTTTTTTTTTTGAACTTTGAAACGAGATTAAGCTAGAAATTACCTCGGTTTTGCGATAACGATCTCAAGTCCAATGCTTTAGCTACAATAATTTTTTGTGTGGATTTAGTGACTTTTAGAGTGATAAAAGTGTTATGGAGTTCATTTTAAGTCCAAGGGCATTTTCGTCATTTTAATTATTTAATTTAAATTAGGGGTGGTGATAAAAGGAAAATTAAAAATCGGGTTTTTTTAATTTTAAAGAATTTATCATTTTTTAAGCAATGATTTTACTACATGATTTTCACAAAATATGTACTCTGAGGTGATTTTATAGGACAAAGAGTAGTAGACTTGCTCATTATGTTTTCATGTCTTATGAAATTTGGCTTAGTTTATTATCCTCCCTCCGATTCACAACTTTTTTATCATTTTTTTATTTGGTAAGTTTACTATAAATGTCCCATTTTTATTTTTAGATATGATTTTTTACCCAAATACTCCATATTCACACAAGTAATGACTAAAATACCCCCACTTTTACTTCTTACACTACCCCAACTATCACCTTTATAATTAATTTAATCAATTAAAATATCTCAACTACCACCTTTTTGGCGACCCCATCCCACTCTTAATATCCGTGCCCAACCAAATGGGACAAAAAATGTGAATTGGAGGGAGTATTAAATTTGTTCTATTTTTATTTAATGCTATGATCCGCATTATTATTTTAATTTATTCATATATTTAATTTAATTTACATTTTAATCTCACACAGACATTCTTCCCAATACCTTTTTCTTGATTTTCTCATCATATGTCTTTAAAAAAAATTAAAAGAACAGGAAAAGTACTTGCAACATATTTTCTCTGCTCCCCTAATTTTGCTTACTTCATTTAGACATAATTTTGCCTATAATATTCTACGTGATGACCAGGGTCGGGCTTAAGGGTTGGCAAGAGGGCCCGTCGCCCAGGCCCCGTGTCAAAAAAGCAAAATGGCAAGAGGGCCCGTCGCCCAGGCCCCGTGTCAAAAAAGCAAAATTAATGGTCGTGAAGGTACATATAAATTATAAATTACAAAATAAAAGGACTCCAATGTGTTATTTCGCCCAGGGCCCGACCCTGGTTATAACATACTTCCTTCGCTCCATAATACTTGCTACATTTAACTTTTTTTACGCAATCCAATGTACTATTTTGTTCATTTATATGTCGAATTATACACATTTAAAAATTATAAAAAGTTTATAGTATGAAAGTATGCGATTAGACGATTCGAACAAGATCCTACTTAACTATATTATTACTTACATATTAGTCGCAATATATAAAACTAGTATAGAAACTCGTGCATGCACGATATTATAAGTGTAAAAGCATATATAAACATAAATTTTAAATCGAGATGCAATTATATGTTATTAACATAATATTATAGTATTTCTTATAAAATTAATAATAATTATAGAATATGTAGTGCTTTAAACGAAATAATCTCTTATTTGTTAAGGTAAATCTGAGTAATTTTCCAACAACGTTATCATAAGAATTCTTTGTCATTATCAAAATAATTTTCGATTATCATGTATCTTTTATTTGTTGATAAAATATTTTAGAAATTAAAATTTTAGTGAAGAAACTTTATTATTTAGAAAATTTTCAACATAAAAAAATAAATATATATTCTAAGAAGCTTTAATTGGAAATCTTATATAGCTTTTAAGAATATAATATTTCAAGAAAATTTAAATTAAAATAAATATCTACTTGTGACATATTACTCCTATATTAAGGAATAAGTAGATGTTAACTTAGTTAAGAATTATTTCATATGACAATTCACTATGAGAATGTTATGTCGAATTTTACATTCTTTTTATTAGATTGTATGATCTTTTATTTCTTGATGAAATATTTTAGAAATTAAAATTTTAACGAAGAAACTTTATTAATTAGCAAATTTTCAACATAAAAAAATAAATATATATTCTAAGAAGCTTTAATTGAAAAATCATATGTAGCTTTTAAGAATATAATATTCCAAGAAAATTTAAATTAAAATAAATATCTACTTGTGATATATTACTCATATATTAAGGAATAAGTAGATGTTAACTTAGGTAAGAATTATTTCATATGGCAATTCACTATGAGAATGCCACGTGAAATTTTACATTCATTTTATTAGATTGTATGATAAGCTTAAACGATAAATAGTGCCCAAAAACAAAATGTAGCAAGTATTTCGGAACAGAGGAGAAGTACGTATTTCTTTAGTAATAAAAGCATACACACATATATAAGTTACCTGACATAAAAGACTGAAGAGAGAAAGATGATGAGATTTCAGTCAAAAATTTTATGAGAAATACTCACCGCGAGACTTTATTCATGCTTTTAACATATAAAAATAAAAATAATAATAATAATCATAACTTTAAAAATCAAAAAATCATATAACAAGTAAGACAAGTCAAAAAATAAAATATGTACTCAGATAGCTATATTTATAATAATACTGCATTTTCGGATAATTTAACCTATGAATCAACAAAGACTAACAAACCAAATCCGATCATCTCAAAAAAAAAAAAAAAAACTCCCATAATTGAAATACTTGGATTTGAAGATTCTCAAGTGATTTTCTGCAATATCAATTGATTACACACTTTCACTATTTCAACTCATTAAAATATGTAGAATACGAGAATTCTCTTTTAAAATTTTGGGTACGTAGTAGCAAATTTTAGGCATTTAGTTTGCAATTAATTATTAAAAAAAAATTTATTAGTGATTACATATTTTTTTTGTGATATTTTGGAGCTCAAATATCATACAATACTATAATTTTGCTGTTAAATGATAAATGACAATCTAATAACCATTTGCCAATTAATGCAGCAAAATTAATGGTCATTTAATTATAAATAGAAACATGCATAGAATCTCAATATATAAAATGCTTTTACAATTTAAAATTAATAAAATTATTGCAATAAAAGTATCTTATTCTTTTGAAAATATTATGAGGTACTAAAAAAAAATCTAAAATTTTCCTTTAATACAAAAAATCATACATACAATGCTATAATTTTGCTGTTAAATGACAAATGGCAATCTAATAGCCATTTGCCAATTAATGCAGCAAAATTAATGGTCATTTAATTATAAATAGAAACATGCATAGAATCTCAATATATAAAATGCTTTTACGATTTAAAATTAATAAAATTATTGCAATAATAGTATCTTATTCTTTTGAAAATATTATGAGGTACTAAAAAAAAAATCTAAAATTTTCCTTTAATGCAAAAAATAATGAGATTGTTAGGAAATTTATAAAAATAATTACAACCACTACAACATAATTTAGTTTTAGTGGGATATATTTAGCGACATTTAATTTAAATGTCGCTATTTCAAATTTCTTATAGTGTATATACAGGATTTAGTGACATTTATTAGACCCTTTAGCAGCATATTAAAAAGTCACACTAAAGCTTTTAGCGACATAGGATCTAATGACATTTCTCACAAATGCCATTATAGACTATAGTGACAATTACATATGCCACTAAAGACCAAATTAAATGTCGCTAAATCACTTTATGATGGAACTTAAAATAAAAATCAATAATTATTACACTGAAAGTATGAATTAGTGGCATTTTTTTAATGCCACTAAATCCAATGTCGCAAAAAGCTAAATTTGTTGTAGTGAACATACATTATTACAATCAAAGTAATTAGATTACTTTAATAAAAAGTATTAAATTTCAATATATATTTTCCTTAAATACAATATATTGTACAGTCAAAATAATTAACTTCGAGTAATATTAGAAAATATTTTTGTAATGACATTATATTATTCCATCCAAAATGGATTGATTTTTTATGTTGTTATATTAATTCAAATATATATTATTATTACATTTTTTAATTATTATAATTTCATAATAATATATATGCAAATTTTTTGATTACTTTGTTACTCTTTTATTTAATTATTTAGTGAGTGAGCCAATATATTTTTATAAACAATTAATCACAATAAATAATTTTCAATAATATCAGGAAATGTTTTTGGTAATGACATTATATTAATATTACTTTTTTAACTATTATAATTTCATAATAATGATATGCAAAATTTTTTGATTATTCTTTTATTTAATTATTTATTAAGCCATTATATTTTTATAAACAATTTAAATATATTATTAAATATTAGTTATTGAACTATAATTTCATAATGATAATATGCAATTGCACAATTACTTAAAATTTATGTTTTAAAAAAATCTACTCTACAAATACCGTGCAATGCATGGGGTTTATACTAGTATCTTATATTTGTTATTCCATTTATATATACTTAGAAGTTCACATTAGAGAAGAATACGATTACATTTATGGTTGGTGAATTTTCACCTTACAATTAATTAGTAATTGTAAATACTAGTATAGAATTCCGTGCAATGCACGATTTTTTAAATATATATATTAATATAAAAATTATAGTTTTTATTATTAATGATTCAACTACGTATTATCTTTATTTTATTCAAATATTTTCATTCAAATATAGTTATCAGTATAATAATAATATTACAATTATTAACTGAATTAATTATTTGCTAAAAAATAAACTGAGTAATAAGAGAGAAATTAGTAAATTTAGAAAACAAATATGCATTGTAGGTTAGCAAATGGCGAGTATATAATATATATAATGTATTTCAACATCAAAATGGGATGAATGGAAAGCAATCGTCCTTTAGCAGCTTAATGGGCTGAATCAAATATCAAATCAAATTAAAAGATAGTATAAATATGTTGTTCCCTAATTTCTTATACTCCTATAAAATTTTGAATATCCTATATAAAAGATTCTTATTTTATTTTATTTTCAAGTTTCTGTGTAACTAATTTCATTAAAAGATGCTATTATTATATTTTTCCTTGAATTCTAATTAAAAATTTATGTATGTCATATAAATGATTTTTACTTTATTTCGTTTTCAAGTTTTTCTGTCAATATAATTACAAATAAGAATATAAGATTAAGGAAATTCACATAGTTTGATATGAAACATAATATTCTTGATTAAAGGTAATTGATTTACATTCAATAATAAATAGAATTATTATCAAACATAATTTAAGTATTGACAATATACATCAAACTGTTTGTTTCTTAATAAAAATGTAATTAACTCTCACTAGTGGAAAAAACCTCAAAGGCTGCGGTTTGTAGGCCACTAAAGGCTGCGATTTTGGACCCAAGCACTTGTGGTAGCAGCTGATAGTATTAAACAATGGTTGCGGTTAAAAAACGCAGCAAGAAATATAGTTATTGGCTGCGGTTTTTTGACCTGTCCGCAACCAATAATGTGATTTTGAGAAACCCAATTTTAGGCACATTATTGGCTGCGGTTTTTGTACATGTCCGCAGCCAATGTGATGTTTTTTTTTAATTTTTTTTTGTTTTATTGATATTTGTATATATTATCCTAATTATAAAATAATAAATATTTAACAATAATAAACCAGCTATAATCACCATTAATTATCACCAAAATAATACATATATATAATATACATAAATAATTTAATTGTGCATTTACAAATAAATTATAGATTTTCTAATAAATATTTACAATATCTTCCTAAATTTAATTGGAATAATACTTTGTACCCCGAGTTTCTTCACGGCTTCTATGATATCTTCCATAAATTTAAGCACGTAGTAGCCGCATTAAATGCTATTATTTTTGTTGAAAACACTATTAAAAAAATATTATATATGTTAGTGCCAAATTAAAATGCTTCAAAAACGTTAAAAACGCAACTTAACACTTAATTTCAAGCATATGACAATTATTTTCGATTCGGACCACTTCAACACAATAATATATACCAAATAGTGTTGTGTGCCAAGTTTCGTGCATAACAAATCAAGTTTAAGCTATTTTACGCGCGAAAGTGACAAAAATCCTTCAAAACACTTAAAAACGCAACTTAACACTTCATTTCAAGCATATGACAATTATTTTCAATTCGGACCACTTCAACATAATAATATATACCAAATAGTGTTGTGTGCCAAGTTTCGTGCATAACAAACCAAATTTGAGCGATTTTACGCGCGAAAATGACAAAAATAGTTCAAAATCGTGAAAATTGCAACTTAACACTTCATTTCAAGCATATGACAATTATTTTCGATTCTAACTATATCAACACAATAATATATACCAAATGGTGTTGTGTGCCAAGTTTCGTGCATAACAAACCAAGTTTAAGCTATTTTACGTGTGAAAGTGACAAAAATCCTTCAAAACACTTAAAAACGCAACTTAACACTTCATTTCAAGCATATGACAATTATTTTCGATTCTAACTACTTCAACACAATAATATATACCAAATAGTATTGTGTGCCAAGTTCTTGCATAACAAACCAAGTTTAAGCAATTTTACGCGCGAAAGTGACAAAAATGCTTCAAAACACTTAAAAACGCAACTTAACACTTCATTTCAAGCATATGACAATTATTTTCGATTCGGACCACTTCAACACAATAATATATACCAAATAGTGTTGTGTGCCAAGTTTCGTGCATAACAAACCAAGTTTAAGCTATTTTACGCGCGAAAATGACAAAAATAGTTCAAAACCGTGAAAATTGCAACTTAACACTTCATTTCAAGCATATGACAATTATTTTCGATTTTAACTACTTCAAAACAATTATTTCCAGCCCATCTGTTCAAATAAAAACGCTCAATTAGTTGAAGTATATAACAAATAAAGAATATACTTAAATAATATGAAAACTCACCACAGCATCCGCAATCTTCTTCGTTCTCGGATCAGGAATGGTAAATTTACCACTTTCATCTCAAGCATGAAGCCCGAGATCAATCCCGCACCATCGAGTATTCACCTGGATCGCGAGGTAGTCGTAGATGAGTTTGGGGCTGGACTCTGATTGGGGTATAATCCCGCATCCACCTACTCTTTTCGGGCCTTATCGTACGTTCTTGGGCCCATGTGATGGTAAAACTTCCTTTTCTTTGCTGACTCGGAAGCTTTACCACGCTTTTCCTAATTAATCAACAGAAGTCAAATGTCATATATTATTAGTTTAATAATGAAATCAAAAGAAGTAAATTAAAATGAAAAGCTATAATATGGAATACTTACAACTTCGTTGAGAGTTGTTTTTTTGGCAACAAACGCCTCCCATTCATTCTTCGATATGTTAGGCCATATCTCATACGGCATCTTTGAAGGTGCTTCTTCTCCACCTTCGTTTCCCGTTTTGACCTTCTTGGTCTGACGGCGACTCTTCTTTGTAATCCAACGAGCTACGAGCTTGGATTTGAAATCTCTTAATCTTTCAGCAACAACTGAAAGAAAAATACTCTTCTTTTCTTCGTCGTGCTCGATGTGAAAAAGATTCTACAAAAGAAAATTATAATGAATAATTAATGTCAATTCAAATAATTTGAAAATTAAAGTAAATGAATAAAATAGTAAAGTTGCTTACCATAGTATCATCCCATAGTGAGTTCTTCAAACCCTCTGGAACCTCGTTCCACGCTGCATATGTATATTATTGAGTAGACTTTTCTAATTTGTTGGAGAATCCCAATTCCTCGTGTCTAACATGTGGGTCGTCATCCTCATTGGCATGATCATCATCATTTATGTCCTTTTCCATCCTCGGATCATAGTCCTTATCCGAATTACTATGAACAACGTCATCCAAAGTCTTAATCTCGGACACAATTTCGTCTCTGAAAAGATGCATTGTAGATAAAGTACCTGAAAGAACTTGAATATAAATACATTAGAACATGTTTGAGCTTCAAAATAGTTAAAAACGCAACTTAACACTTAATTTCAAGCATATGACAATTATTTTCGATTCTAACTACTTCAACACAATAATATATACCAAATAGTGTTGTGTGCCAAGTTTCATGCATAACAAACCAAGTTTAAGCTATTTTACGCGCAAAAGTGACAAAAATGCTTCAAAACACTTAAAAACGCAACTTAACACTTAATTTCAAGCATATGAAAATTATTTTCGATTCTAACACCTTCAACACAATAATATATACTAAATGGTGTTGTGTGCCAAGTTTCGTGCATAACAAACCAAGTTTAAGCTATTTTACGCGCGAAAGTGACAAAAATGCTTCAAAACACTTAAAAACGCAACTTAACACTTAATTTCAAGCATATGACAATTATTTTCGATTCTAACACCTTCAACACAATAATATATACCAAATAGTGTAATACTAGCAACTACATCCACAAATAACATCACATTTAAAATCACATTCATAAATAAATTATATTCATAAATAAACTATAACATCATTTAATACTAATAATTTGAACTAAAAAACCACTATACATACAACTATACATACACATTCATAAATTATATGATAAAATTTAAAACATAAAAACAATACACATTCATAACTTTTGATAAATTTAAACCAAATTACAAAATCAAAAATAAAAAAGATACCTTGAATTTGTGGGTTTAATAACTTGAAGAACACAACAATGGTGGGTTAGTGTAAAACCTATACAATGAAAAAAATTAGTATAAAAAAACTAAGCCTTAAAACACAACTAATGAACAAGAAAAAAAATTAGTACTTCAAAACCTAATTTTCGAGTTGCCCTAAATTAGTATAATTTTGAGTCTTCAACAAATTATAAAGAGAAAAAATTCCTTAATTTCGTGGGTTTTGAAGATGAACAAGACCAAAGGCTTAAATTTTGAGTATATTTCAATGGGTTTCAAGATGAACAAGGAAGAAGAAGAAGGGTTTATGAAAATTCAAGAAGAAGAAGAAGAAGAAGAAGAAGAAGAAGAAGAAGAAGAAGAAGGGCTTCAATGGGTTTAAATTTCGTTTGAAGAGCTTCAATGGGTTTATGAAAATTTCGTTTGAAGAAGAAGAACTAGAAGGGCTTCAAGGTGTAATGAAACAGTAGAGTGAACAAGCTAAGATTTTCGAACGTTAGAGCGGGTTTTGTAATAAAATAACAAAGTGGATATAGGGTATTGGCTGCGGACAGCCTTATAACCGCAGCCATTAAGGCTAAAATTAAACTATTGGCTGCGGACAACCTTGTAACCGCAGCGTTTGAGCATTTCCCCAACATATTGGCTGCGGACAAACCCCAAACCACAGCCATTGTGTAGTTTTTTTTTTGAAATTTGATTTTTGGCTACGTATAATTCTAAACCGCAGCCAATTAGTAGCAGCAAATAGCTTTTTTTCCACTAGTGTCTATAATTAGATGGAAAATCAATAGTAAAAATTACTAATCGTAGGGGTGAAACTTATTCGGATTAAAACCGCAAACCGAACCAGACAACAAATATGGTTTGGTGTTTTTAAAATTTGGTTTGGATTAGGTTTGAAAATTCAAAAACCGAAATAATTTGGTTTGGATTAGGTTTGAAGTTTTCAAAAACCGAAAACCGAATTTTTAGACCGCAAACCGAAATATTTAAGAAATTACATATAACTAAGATTACTCTATTAGCCTAGTCCCAAAATTTGTTGATTTTAATCCTAAAAAAATAAAACCCTAACCCTATCCTTACCCTCTTATGCGTCGTCTACCACTCCCTTCTCCCTTTTCATTTCTATTCTACATTAACCCAAAATTCAAAAAGAAGTCTTCCATTCTCTCTCAAAAAAGCTTCAACCTTCAAAAACCTAAGTCTTCCATTCTACAGGCAGCCGTCGACTCCCCCTGAGCCCTGCTTTCCATAGTCCATCCGTCGAATCCCCTGCTTTCCATATTTCGGCCGTCGACTCCCCTGCTTTCCATAGTAACTGTAGTTTAAATAGTTATTCGACCCAATAAGAAAAATTCGGCCAAGGAAATTCGGTCTGGGCGGTTTGGTTTGGTCTACAAATGAAAAATGCGGTTCGATTTGGTTCGGTCTAGAAACTAATTTGGTTCGGTGTTGGTATGAAAATATGGAGACCGATTAAAATATTGTTCGATTTGGTTTCGATGAAAGTCCAAACCGTAGACCGAACTTTCACCCCTATATTAGATAGGTCAATCAATTTCAATCCGTCAATCTTAATTCTTCAATTAGAAAATTACACTTGGCAGAAGCTTTAGAATGGTGACATTTGGCATTTTACATTCTTTTTAATAGAGGTTATGATTATGATTATGATTATGATGATATATGATGATTATATGTTAGATTTACTAATCGCTCTATTATATTATCAACATAACAAAGTACTCCCTCCAACTCAATTCAATTGTCCCATTTGAGTTGGGCGCGGATATTAAGAGTGGGATGAGGTCCACCAAAAAGGTGGTAGTGGGGTATTTTAATTGAATAAATTAATTGTAAATGTGGTAGTTGGGTATTGGAAATTGGAAAAGTGGGGGTATTAAGGTAAAAAAAAAGATAGAAAAAAAAGGAAATAAGACAATTGAAGTGAATTGCCCAAATAAGAAAACGGGACAATTGAATTGAGTTGGAGAGAGTAATAAAAATTAAACCCGAAAACTTTTGAGAAAAAGTATCACTTCTATTAATTAAGACAAGTTAAATAGTGATTGTCCTCATATCAACAACAAAGATTAATCTCGCATCTATTTGAGAAAAAGTGACTGTTTCTTAGTAATTAGGTACCTTGGTGATTAGGTTTAATTTTTTAGAATTAATTGTGAATTACAGCCTTGATGTTTATGCCTTTTGCGAATTACAGCCATGATGTTTTTTTTTTTTTGCGAATTACAGCCATCAGGTTTTGAAAGTGACCACCATTACGGCCAAATGACCGGTTATGACCGTTGACCAGCACAATTACCTTTCACTTTTGTTTTTTTTATTTTAATTTTTTTTTGAGTTTTTTTTCTTTTTTTCTTTTTTTAATTTAATTCCTTCATCCTCAATCATCTTTCTGTCTCTCCTCCTTCTTCTTCATCATCTTCATCCCTAATAAACTTCAAACACTCCCTTAATCTTCAAAGTCATCATTAATCTTCAAAGACCCAATTTCTCTCCAAAGTCCAAACCCTGGATTTCTTTCCACCATCATCAACTGGTGAAAAATCACTTTTCTTACTTTGTTCTTCCACCATCATCAACTGATATATCATACCAATTTTATCACATCTTTTGGATCCTTTGGAAATCCTTCACAGAATTCGAGTCTATTGAACGGAAGACCTAAAACAGTGGGCAATTCCCCAGTTAGTGAATTATCAGCAAGAGCAGAAAACTAAGCTTTGTGATGGCCACGGTCCGGGTTGGGCCGGTTCCGTTCCGGTTCCACCCGGTTCCGGTTCCATCTGGAACCTGACCCGAACATTTCCGGTTCCGGACGATTCCAAACGGTTCCTTGGCGGTTCATGAGGCGGTTCCGATACCCGGGTCGGGTGGGTCGAACCATCGGTTCCATTCTTATTTTTCCTTTAATTTTAATATAAAAATACTATAATAATGTGGACGTACCTTCGTCGATTACTTGATTATTAGCGAAATTCAATGCTTGTCATCGTTATTAAAATATTTACTAAAAAGAAGGAAAAAAATAAATTAATAAAAAACGATAAAGATGATTAATAAAAAAAGGGAAGAGAATGGACTTGAACCTAGTATCCCGAAAAAATACTAAGCTGCCTACGTATCCCGAAGGAATCAAAGCCCACGTAGTTCTTTGTCGTACCTTTTATTTTTAATTGTTGAATGTTGATGTTGATTGACCGTGGTCCGGTATCCATGATCCTATTCGTCTTCGTCATATGGTTGGTTTGATGCTTCTGCCGACTCTCCTCCCGACGATGATGCAGATGTATCCATCATCATCCATGGATCATCGTCATCGGTCTTGAGTCCTTGTGTTCGGACATCCGCTTGATCCCAATCTTTCTTGCAAACATATATTTGAATAGTATGTGGAGAAGGACGAGATCTCTTTTCGTCTAAAACTCTTCTACCTGCACTAAAAGCAGACTCCGACACAATAGTAAAAGCAGGAATTGCAAGGATATCCTTTGCAATTCTCGATAATATGGGGAATTTTAATGAATTTTCTTTCCACCATTGTAAAATGTTATAACTACTTTGGTCGATTTCAAAGTGATGTTTAAGATAATTATCTAATTCTAAATATGAAGCGGAGGGGGGGAGGAAGAAGATGATCCTATAAAAGTATCATCTTGACTTATTATGTTAGCTATTATGGGGTTATAATACATGGGACGTGCCGAGACGCTAGCACGCCTAGACGTATCGCGACTTGCGTTATATATACTAGAATAATGATCATAAAGGTCTGCTAAAAGCTTTTTACAAGTTCCTACATAAATATGTACATCACTAGACGAGCGATCTAATGCTTTGTAGTAAAATCCTATTATTTTACTTAGGTTTTCCGTCTTAAAATATGGATCTAAAATTGTCGCAATTCCATAAATATAAGGAAAATCAGTGAAATACGCTTTCCACTTATCCATCATATCTGCAAGAATCGGCTTTAAAAAAATGTTAGTATCATCATGAGAATGTCTAAGAAGATGATAAAAAACAGTAATACATTATTCATTTTCATCTAAATATAAATATAAATATATAAATAAATAATAATTTAAAATTCAGTGGCATTGCCGGAAAAGGTTGTCTTACTGGTTCATTTTCATCTAAATATAAATATAAAGACATTATTCAAATATCACAATATATAAATAAATAATAATTTAAAATTCAATAAATTTGAAGAATAAAATTATAAAACTAACCGATACTATGGAAATCGACTCGTTTACCACGAGCTTGTCTTTGTTGTTGTTGTTGTTGTGCTTCAAGTGATCTTATTGATGATTGTCGAGATCTAAGTATCCCAATGGGGGTCGTTGGTTCCTCTTCTTCTTCTTCTTCTTCTTCTTCTTCTTCTTCTTCTTCTTCTTCTTGTGTTTCTTCTTCTTCTTCTTCTTCAATTCTTATTTCTCTTTCCACTTCTTCAGCATAATTGTGTAATTCGTGGTCGTACCCTTCTGGATAATTCGGTTCATAATTAGTATTAATCGAAGGTGTTGTTGATACTGACGGAGTTGAAGTGGCCTTTTGTTTGGATCTAGAACCTCCTCCCAAAGATTTTGCCACTTTAGAAACTTTTTCAGAGGGTTTTTTCAAAAAAGAAGACATGATGTAATTAAGAAATAATTAAGAGACTAATTAAGGAATAATTAAAAGAATAAGTATGTAATTAAGGAATAATTAAAACACTAATAATATAATTAAGAAATAATTAAGAGACTAATTATGTAATTAAGAGACTAATTATTTAATTAAGAGAATAATTGCGTAATTAAGTAATTAAGTAGAGAGAGTAAGTAGAGAGAGTAGGAGAAGAGATGAGTTGTGAATTGGAAGGATTGAAAGTGATGGGTATTTATAGGAAAATCCCAACGGCTAGTTCAACGGTAACATAACGGCTAGTTTTGGCCGGTTCCAAAGAACCGCTGGTCCGGGGGAACCGTATGGTTCCGGTTCCAAGGAACCGTTGGGCCGGGTGAACCGTTCCGGTCCGGTTCCCGGTTCCGGGGCGGTTCCATAGAACCGTTGGTCCGGGTAAACCGGTTCGGACCGGGTGAACTGGCCCGCGGTTTTTTGGTCCGGTTCAAACGGTTTTTTCCAGCGGTTTCACGGTTCGGGCAACTTTTTTTCCGGCGGGTTCACGGTTTTGCGGTTCGGGCCGGTTCGGAACCTGTCGCGAACGTTCCGGTTCCGGGTAACTCGCCTCGTGGCCATCACTACCTAAAGATGAAGGTATTCTTCCAGAAAGTGAATTATTGCGCAATTCAATGACTTTGATGCTAGAAATTTTACCTGTACTCTCAGGAATTGAACCAAAAAGCATGTTCAAATTTATATGAAGTTCAGTTAGTTTTGATAGATTAGAAATCTTGGTTGATATTGACCCATTGAACAAATTCACAGATAGGTCAAGGTACTCAAGATTCGGAAGATTAGAGAACAAAGATTCTGGGATTAACCCAGTTAAATGATTGATTGACAAATCCAGATAAGTCAAATTCTTACACCCAAAAATGAAGCTAGGATATTCTCCAATTAACTCATTATACCCAAAATTTAAGTGGGTTAATACAGGGATGGAATTAAACTTAGACCAATTATTAGGAGTTTCAAGGTAATTTGACCCCAAATCTAGAGTTTTTAACTTTCTCAAATTGCTAATTTCAGGAGGAATTATATCAGCAATGTTATTAACCCTAGATTAGAGGAATTGTGATTTTTTAAGGTGTAATTGGTTCTTTAATTAAGGTTCTTGAAAAGGGGAGTTTAAAGGGGAAAGAAATCTAGGGTTTGGACTTTGGAGAGAAATTGGGTCTTTGAAGATTAATGGTGACTTTGAAGATTAATGGAGTGTTTGAAGTTTATTAGGGATGAAGAGGATGGAGATGATGAAGAAGGAGGAGGAGAAGAGAGAAAGATGATTGGGGATGAAGGAATTAAATTAAAAAAAGAAAAAAAGAAAAAAAAAACTCAAAAAAAAACTAAAATAAAAAAAAGAAAAGTGAAAGGTAATTGTGCTGGTCAACGGTCATAACCTGTCATTTGGCCGTAATGGTGGTCACTTTCAAAACTTGGTGGCCGTAATTCGTAAAAAAAAACATCATGACTGTAATTCGCAAAAGGCATAAACATCAAGGTTGTAATTCACAATTAATTCAATTTTTTATAAGTTCTTTTAACTTAAAACGGTAGGTAAGAGGAAAAAGTTAAAATCAAAATCAAGCTTATATCTACAAAAATTACTCTCTTTTTTTTAATGAAGTTCTTACAAATAATATTCATGAATGATTTAGATAGTATATATATTATTTTATTAAATAATGTATATGATGAAGGAAAATTAAAGTGGAAACCATAAACATTAAAAAATACTAAAAGAAAGTTTGTGGAAAAACATATGAAGATCAAAACAAATAAAAAATATATTTGTAAAAGTAGTGGGAAATATGTGAGGACCATAAAAAATACGAAAGTGTTAAAATGAGGTTAGTGAAAGATATATTGGAATTATAAATATTATTAAATTATTAAAATGAAAATAAATAAGGTTTTATTGACCAAGATTTGTGATACAAATAGAAAGATTCTTTATAAAAATAATAAATAAAATACTCAAAATGTCAATTGAGAACTTCTTTATAAGAGAGGTACCCCCTCCGTCTCATTGAATTTGCATAATTTCCATTTTGGCCCGTCCTATTTAATTTGCATCATTTCTATTTTAAGACAATGGTCCACTATTATATTTTAATCTCATCTATACATTTTAACTCTGTTTTAATTTCATCCACACAGTTCATTCACTCTCCTTATAATTTATTACTCCCTCTGTTTTCAAAAGTTTTTCCTATTTACTTTTTGCACAGTTTTCAAAGTAAATTTTTAGACTTAATATCTCTATATACGCATCATAAAAAATTATAGAAAATATATAATAAAAAAGTATACATTAAGATGACGAGTCTAACGAGATCTCACATGGATATATTTTATCATCTATATATGTTTTAAAAATTTTAATCAATTTTTTCTTTCCAAAATAGAATATTTTAAATGGGAAGAACATTAGAAAACGGAGAGAGTACCACTTTTTAAAAATACACTAATTCCTCTCGATGCAACTCAAAGAGGACGGAGTTGTACTAATTTCAATTGGACAAGGCATAATTGTGATGTTTTAGTTTTAGAGCTGAGTAGTTGACAAAAAGGTGTAATGAAGAAAAGCAAGTCTTTTTCTTGATAAAAAATGATTAAATTAAGGTAAATTAAAATTGAGGTGACACTTAGACACCTTAATGATAGCTTGGCAAAACGAGTCTTTAATTGACTTGTGCGGTTGCTATCATCCATTATGAGGTGTCGTCTTTATGTTCCTCCTCACTTATTGTATCTAAATATAATACTTTATCCGTTTTGAAATACTTTTTACATTTTCGTTATCGATACTATTTATCGTTCAAGCTTATTTTATATATTGCGGCTAATGTATAAGAAAAAATATAGTCAAGCGAAATCTTGTTTAAATCGTCTAATCACATACTTTCATAATATTAATTTTTTAATAATTTTTAGACGTGTATAATTCAATATATAAATGATCAAAATAACGCATTGAACTGCGTAAAAAAATTAAATGTATCAAGTATAATGAACAGATGAAGTATTAAGTATTAAGTATTAAGTATACAGATGAAGTATTAAGTATAATGATCAATTCTTTAATTTTTTTTACTATTTCTTTTCCTTAAGTTTGATTTCGAATCACTGATATTGAACAAGAAATTTCCATATTATTATAAGTAAGACAAACTTTAATTCATACAAATTTATACTCCTACTAATTATTTACTCCAGCTAATATCATTCATTAGTTGCAATATACCAAGTATTTCTTTTTGGATAGTCTTGATTTAGTTGCATTATTTTTTATAATAATAATTTTCTTTTTCTTTCAAACTAATAAAATAATTTAGTCTTATTTATTCCCTTAAATTTTCTTCAGTACTTTTACTATATTTATTAAATTACATCTATATTAATTTGATTCACCAATTAACACTATCCTAATTTTTCTCATTTCCATCATTGATGTTTTCAAACCAACCCTAAATGAGAAAGGTCTTGTATGAGCTTGATCCATATACTATTTTAAAACACCAACGTTGAAAGATACTAAAATAGTAATTAAGTATTTTAAATAACAAGTACAGTCAATGAAAAATATTAAGTATTATTTAATTGATATACACTAAAAATATAGTATAAACTAAATTTATACAAAATTTTTATAGTTTTTTAAAATGCTCAAATAATTAATACAAGGATGTCGCATAGTTCTAGTTTATATATCATGTTGTACTCTTATTATTTAATCAATACTCCATATTACCCTATGATGATCATGTTGAACCTTCAATTTTTTAAATATTTCTTTTTCCACAATAATCTCACTTTTTTTTCTATTTTTTTAAATCTTTTTTACAAATTAATTATCTTTGTCGATTTGTCCATCTTAACTATTCAAATGAAAAATCTACAATCAACTTGTATTGTATCTTTTTGCCCAATGATAAAGTACTTTTTTACATTCCAAATTTTCAATACTTTTTCAAAGAGACAGACCATAGAGCATTTTATACTTCTTCCGTTCCTAAGAAACGTTTTCATTTACCATTTTAGATAGTTTTATTTGTTGTTCTCTCAGTCACTCTAATTTCTATATATTTTAATGGTTAAAGTTCCCATATAATTTTCACTAAATATAGTGCTTATGATCCCCATAAATATCTCGATAACTTTTTTTAACATTTTTTTTAATCTTTATGGTCTCTTAATTTTTTCATCAATTTTATTTTATTTATTTTTTAAATACTTATAGTCATTAGTTTTTCTCCATAAATTTTATTAAAAGATAAAATAATATATTCTTCATTTAAAAGATACAACTTTTCTTAAATCCCCTTAAATATTTAATATGAAAACATTAAATAGGAACGAAGGAAATAATTAAAGTTATAATTGGTAGTGGCATTTGCCACACAATATATTATAATTAATTTAAATATTTCAAAATGGAGGTGATATAATAAAAATGAATACATTACAAATAGAAGTGTTCATTTGAGTCATTAGATTGATTTTAGATCAAGTGTTTGCGTCGATTTGAAATTGAGAATAACATCCAAATTAAAAGATCAGACTAAATTAAAAATTATAAGATCAGATAAATATTAAATTATCAAATCAATTTTAATGGACTCAAAATTACAGAAAATGAAAATAAAAGAGAGTAGTAGACTTTCCTTGGTAGTAAAACCTAGTTATAAATCCACATCAGTAATGAGTAATGACTAATTGTACTTGCAAATGTATTGAGTAATTAATAAAATAAAAGCATGAACTTTTTCATTTTAGTTGCAGTATCCACAAACACCATATTACCCAATCAAAACCCACCACCTTCAATACCCTCTCTACTCTTTCTCTCTCTAAACTCTGTCTCTGCTCCAAGATCTCCTTCTCTCTCTACTCTCTACTATCTTCCCTCTTTTCTCTTTTCTACTTCTGCATAGATGTGCTCAAATTTAGATTCATTTCTTGAACCTTGCTACCTTTGCTTTTACTACTTTCTTCTCCTCTGCCTTCCCCTTTAATTTGCAATTGCTGCTCAAACCTCAAGGAAAAACAAACAAACAACAGATCTTTCTTTTTCATTCTCACTCCTACACTTAATTAGTTATTCTCCTTCTATAATCACTCTGTTTTCTCAATTGGGTCTTTCCATTTTCAGCTCTTCTTACAACCCTTTTCATTTCTCTTCTTCTTTTCAACTTTCCTGATTTGGATATCACACTCTCAACCTAAACCACTTCTGGGTTTTTTTTACAGTTTTCAAGCTTCTGTCTTGAAATTCACAAATTTCTCAAATTCCCCCTTTTTGATTACTATTTTAAGGATAATTATTAAACTTTGCTGTTTGTACAATTGATCACACTTAGTATTTTTTTTTTGATTTTCTTTTTAAAATTAAAATTCCCTTGCTTGGGATATTTTTGATAGATTTTGTTTGATATTACTATAGGTGGGTCTTTTTCTAGATTCCTCAATAAGAGATAGAGGGGAGGTAGGCCTATGCAAGAGTAAAAAAAAAAAAAGGAGGTGGGAGTATTCTGATTCCTTTGAAATGCTCCTCCTCTTTCTTTAATTCTCTAATTTTGGCTTTGTAAAATCTCCACCTCTGCATTTGCTTTCTGGGTTCTCTTTTTTTTCTTTGTTTCTCCACCTCATTTTTACCCTTTTCCCATCAACAAAAACCATCTCCCTACTCAATTAATATGAAGTCAAACCTATCTCTTTGATGACCCCAAAAAAAATTTAATTTTTTTTTTCCATTTTCATGAATCTAAATTTGTGAAATCAAAGAAATTGAAGTTGGGTTATTGAAAAAATTGTTTAATGAAGTGGGAGATGGAAGTTTTATCATCATACCTATCAAGTGCAAGTTGGTTGATTGATGAAAGTAGGAACACAAAATGGAGTCAAGCTGAAAACAAGATATTTGAAAATGCTCTTGCAGTTTATGATAAAGACACTCCAGATCGATGGCAAAAAGTAGCAGCTATGCTACCAGGAAAAACAGTTGGGGATGTTATCAAACAATATAAGGAATTAGAAGATGATGTTAGTAATATTGAAGCTGGTTTAGTACCCATTCCTGGTTATGATACTACCTCTGCTTTTACCTTAGAATGGATTAATAATAATGGGGGTTATAATGATGCTTACAACCATACTTATAGCCCTGGTGGTAAGAGGGGGCCGCCCGGAGTTCGGCCCCCCGATCAAGAGAGGAAGAAGGGGGTTCCTTGGACTGAGGAGGAGCACAAGTAAGTTTTACTCTTCTCTATTTTCTTAGTTTGCGAAATGTGCTAATAATTTTCATTAGCATTATTCGTTAATCGCCCTGTGAATCCATTTTAGACTCTTTAAATTCAAAAAGGCAAACTAACTGGCGAATTGAAATTGTGTGTGCTTCGAGTATTTCTTTTATGGTGGAGAATTAATGGGTAACATTGGCATGAACTTTGTCATTAAATGACTTCCATCTACCAATCTACCAATCTATTATAATATGCAACTTTAACAAAAAAAAAGTATATATAATTTGACGAGTCATTTAATTGTAATGTATAGTTAGAAAGTATAAATCTTTGAGTCTAGGACAAGATGTACAAGATAAGATGATTAGTTTGACAAGTTTTGAAACACGGGTTTTTGTTTGTTTTGATTTTGTAGGTTGTTCTTGATGGGGTTGAAGAAATATGGGAAAGGAGATTGGAGAAACATATCAAGGAATTTTGTGGTAACAAGAACTCCAACCCAAGTGGCTAGTCATGCACAAAAGTACTTCATAAGGCAACTTTCAGGAGGGAAAGACAAGAGAAGAGCCAGTATTCATGATATAACTACAGTCAATCTAGAAAATGAATCAGTTTCACCAGATCATAATATTAATAACACCAACACCAACACCAACACCAACACCAACAGATCAACTTCACCAGATCAGTATTCAACCATTCATCACCCAAATTCAACACATTTCCAATGGGATCAATCCAGTAATGGGCCCGCCATTACATTCGATTCGATGCAGGGAAACTTGTTGATGCCAGGTTATGGTAGTGTTGGGTCATATGGGTTTAAAGTGCAGGGACAAAATTTACAGAGGAATGATTTTATAGAAAATTATGTTGGACCTCAAAATATGGGTTTCCAGATTCAAGCAACACAGAATTATCCTCATGGATGACTGTTTTTTTTTTTAACAAGGATGTTGTCTTAATCTTAGTAGTTTGTACTGTTTGCATCTTTGTTTTTTGGGGTTCCTTAAGTTTTATGTTTTCTAGAAGATAGCTGTGTTTTTGTCTCTCTGCATGGTATTGCCTCATGTGAATATTATTAATCTTTCATATTCTAATTTAAACTTAAACAGCCTCATCAAATTATAATTAAATCTTGGATTTTGTTTAACTAATTCATAATCATTATTCCAAATTCTTCTACTTCATTATGAATGATATGGCTTGCTTGACAGATACCATGTTACCAAGACTTAGCTAACAAACTAGCTTGTACTCGAGTTTCGGTCCCTAATAATCTTGGATGCTAACCAGAGAAATGCACGTTGATATCTGATAAATACTGAAACACAAGGAAGATACCTACCAGGGACAAGCATATGCTTTGGTTATAGGTACATAAGTACAGGAATTCCATGAGGAAAGTAGGAATTAGTACGGCTTTGAACATGATAAAAGAATATCCAATCATGAGTAGGAGTAATATTTTGTTAAAGGACTGTATATTATTGAAAGGAAACATCAAACATATAATAATTGAAACAAATATTTGATGGGTACAATTATTATTTCTTGGTTTCTGACTAGAATTATGCATAATTTTATTTTTGCTTTGATAAATCCTTACATGTATAATAAGAGGACATTAGAAAGAATCACACCGAGGGGATGAACTCTATTAGGGTGGATTTGCTACTGAAAAAAATATGCTTATCGATATCAAATTCATCAGAGCGGAAGGTTTGAGTATGTATCAATTTGACCAAACTCAATTAGTTGATGAATTTGATATATATCAAGTGTCCATCTTCATGCTAACGACGTTTAAAATACGTATTTGAGGAGAAATAAAGAGTTAAAAAGAAATTTGAAATATAATTTTTTATTCCAAAACGTATAAGGTTAATTAAGGTTCATATGTAATAGATTGGAAAGGGGAGTAATATCATGTATAGTGCCTAGAGCACCATATGCTTGATTTCCTTCAGGCCCCCACAATTCCCAAAATCTTTCTCCAAAATTGGATCCCAAGTACTGATCCCTTTCTGAAAGAAGGGAGAAGGGATTATTGAGTTACTTTCACAGGCTAAAGGCAAAAATTTATTAAGCAAACACACTTACGATTCACTAAGATTAACATTATAATTTAGGCGATGACGAAATATAGTATAATGACTTATTAATATATTTGCATATCTTATTATTATGTGACGTATCAGATGATTTTTGTAATAAATTATAATTAATAATCAAGTATAATGTACTACATAGAACCCACTTAACAAATTTTTCTTAAAGTTTGTCCATTCCTTTAAATCTGAGGCTTGGATTCTGTTTTAGTTCAAGGAGGCAAAAGCTAATTACAGCTTTTCATTAGATGGAAAAAGGATCCTCTGCCTTTTTCCTAATCAGTAATTATCATTGTTTTTTTTAAATCTTCATTGATATTTTAAACTCATTATATCTGCCAATTTCTTCCAGCACAATTATACACTCGATCATGTATTCATAAGCACCTGAACGATGGATCATCATCATTATCAATTCAATATCCCCTCGAAAACAGGGTTTTGGGAGAGAAAAAGTGACGGACAATCTATACCGTACTCCCTTCAAAGAAAGGACTACCCCAAAAAGTAAGAACCCTGCATAAAGAGAAATGTGAATGACATCATTGAACGATATATAAATATAGTAATCCATTACAAGACGAAAAAAAGATTTGACTAACATGACATACTTCTTTGTTTCTTTAAATTTGGTGCTTAACGCAAATCAAAGTATAGTTTTGTAAAGAAAGTGTAGCAAATTTAAAGCTACGAAGTAAGTGAGATAGTATGACATTTAGTATAGGAAACCTAAATTAATGGTTAAATTTAGCTTAATAAGACGTTAACGGTTAATTGGGCATACCTTCCCTGGGAAGATATCAGAATTTACAAGTTGCCAATTTGACCAACTTAGATTCCACTAAAACTGAGTATGATTGGTGTTCTGTTAGCAATAATTTCTTTTGGGGACTAAAATTGGTTGGGTTCAGTTGTATATACAGCAATATGTACATATTGTATGCCACACACATAAGAATCTGATTTGTGATTTGATGTGTTGCTTTTTATTGGGTCATCTTATACATAATGAATCTGTTGAGATTAGCTGCAATACATTCTTATGCTTCCAATGCCTCAAAACAACATTTACATGCTATTATTATCCCAATATCAACTAGCTTTTGCTTAGCGAGGCTATATTATTGGGTTGTATGTAGCAATCTTTCTTACGCAATAACAATAAGTTGTTTTCGATCCACCTTTTGACAATAGCCTTATCTCTAGTGTTCTTAATTAAACATAATACTCCTTTGAGTTAAAGAACACAAGCTGATTTTTTTTTTTCAAATTGTACAATTATATATTACAAAATGGGAATATAGCATATATATAACGTGTGGAACTTTGGCAAAAAATAGTTCATCAAGCAAAACATCAAGTATTGTATTCACTAGGACGAACTTTGAAATTAATTTTTATTCAAAAGACTTTAGATCACTTGCTGACGCGCTTGCATGTATGTGTTGCCAAGTATTTAGTCCTACTTCTCCTCTATATAGCTTGTCCCTTCAAAAATAATTAGATGGTACAGTTGAGAACGGGGACAACTCGACAAGTTAAACAAGGTTTGAAAACTTATATTATTGTCATTCTCAAACAAGGCCCGTGGAATCAACGGTTTCTCTCTCTTGGAAGGTCATTCTCGAGCCGGGGGATTCTTTGATTGCACTCTCCTTTATGGGTATGAGTTGCCGTCGTTCTTCCTTCTACAGACCTTGATCATAGTTTTCTATGAGCGAGATACACCGGATATGATGAGGATGATTCTCAAACTGTAATTATCAAATAATCAATTGAATTAGGCAGCTTAAGTGACAAAAACTAACCACCCATGACCTATCCTTTACTATATATGCATCCTTAGCTTGCAAGCGCACCCACTAGCTATATTCTCACAATGCTGACTGCTGAGACCTGAGAGTAAAACTGTTGTCAACCATATCTCTTTTTTACAAATCTCTTGTAGGCTCACTAAAACAATTCACAACAGATCGAACTCAAAAACTAACAGTCAGTCTCCTGAGAGACAGTCTGTCTAGTTCAACCCATTAAAGCTTAATGCCTACTTATTGTATCTTAATGCCTATGTACGTCATTCTTAATACCTACTTATTGTATCCTTATTTTCTACTTAATGCATGTTTACAATATCTACTTACAATATCTTTAATGCCTACTTACAATATCCTTGATGTCTACTTATATCATCATTAAATGTCTACTTACAATATTCTTAATGCCCACCGAATAAGCATGCAGTATTTACAATATCTTAAATGTCTATTTACAATATCCTTTATGCTCATCGAGTAAGCATGTTGTACTTACACTACAAAAAAAGAAATAGTTGTGACATAAAATTTGCGACACCATCTTAAAATGGCGCTAGTCTAAAAAGTACCGTGGACATTTATAAGTGTTGTTATTTCAAATTGTGACATTTATAATTGTAATTACAATATATTATATGCCTACTTAAAATATCCTTAACGCCCACCGATTAACTTACACTACATTTTCCTTTATAGATCAACCAATTAGAGATGATCTCTACAACGAGACAACCTCTGGCTCACAAGAATTTGTGAAAAACTAAGGCTATCAAAATTTCTCTTGTGGAGTTGGTCCACGCTATTTTAGAGCGCAGAAATCTTTATTAAAAGAAGCTAAGTATTTTTCCTTAATTATATTGGCTGGTATGCACAATAAAATAGTATAGACTAATTTATACATAAACTAAACGTTTTACAGAGGTTCGTCTCAAAACATTACATCTTTAGTATACACTTGATAATATTGCAATATCTGAAAAAAAAAGACACGATACATTTTATTTCACATATATTTCCAAGGGCAAATAATAAGTAATAGCATAGAAATTATTTATAGTTGACTCTTAGTAAAAAACATCATTTGAAATTTCACATATTAATAAAATAATTTAACTAGTAATTAAATATAGTCTATTATTATAATTCGGAGAAATGGAAAATTATATGGTACACCATAATTTGCACAAATGAAGGGTTTAATGGTGTGTAATTATATGCGCGAAAGTGAAGCATATCAAAAAATGCACAAAAATCATGTGAGTGAAGCATTATGTTTTTGTAGGAAAGTAGAACTTTAGAATATTATTTTTAGAATGTTGGCTTGTTTTTTTTTGCTTAGACTAGTCTTAGTTACTTATTTAGGATATATGTTTTTGTATATATGCACCTATCACTAGTGGAAAAAAACGTATTGGCTGCGGTTTCAAGTCATACGTAGCCAATATGAGAAAAATGGATCAATTAAAATTACGTAAAAAAAAAATTCAACATAGGCTGCGGTTCTTAGCCTTGTCCGCAGCCAATATTAGAAAAATGGATCAAAGGCTGCGGTTTCTTGCTTGTCCGCAGCCAATAATAGGTTTTTCAAATACTTAACGTTATTTTCTTAACCTACTGTTTCATTACTGCTGCTCTACTTTTCATTCAGCAAAAAATACGCGCCTCTTGTTCTTCCTATTCAATTCTGCTGCTCTACTTTTCATAAACCCTTAAAATTCTTCCTTCCTTCTTCGAATTTTTTTGGCTTTCTTCGAAAACGTAAGTCTGCTGTTGGTCTTCGTTCAAGCTTCGTTCAAAAACGTAAGTCTGCTGCGCCTCTTATATTAGTTTTTCTGCTGCTCTTCGTTCAAGCTTCGTTCTTGTTGGTGGGCTTATATTAGGTTTTGCAAGCTTCGTTCTTGTTCTTCTTCGTTGTTGTTCTTGTTCAAGCTTCGTTCAAGCTTCGAAAACGTAATTCTGCTGGGCTTATATTAGTTTTTCATTTCAGTTCAAGCTTCGAAAACATAATTCTTCAAGGTATAATTAATTTTATTCTAATTTTAAGTTGTTAGTATGATGTGTATGTATTAGTTGTTGTTGTTCATCTAACCCACACGAAAATTCTTGCTACTGTTCGAAAATCTAGTGTAATTGAAGCTTTGTTGAATTGTAATGAACATAATGATGTTAGTTCTTGCGGGTTTTGGCTCATGTTCGAAAATCTACTGTACATTTGAAGAGCTTTGGTTTTGTTATTCATTTAATTTGTATTATTGGACATAGTTTGAAACTTTGAATGTACATATAAGACTTGTTATAATTAAACCCCACGAAGTTAGTTCTTCAAGTTTTATATTATTTTAGGGCTTAGTTCTTCAAATTATACTAATTTTGTTTTTGTTTTTCATTGTAGGTACCCAATTGTAGAGCACACCATTATCATATCTTATTAGCTAAGGTAAATTTCTATTCAACTATGAAGTTTTATATTTGATATTTTTATGGGTTGATGTTATAATTAGTTTGTTGATTATTTTGTTTTTTTATGTATATGTATATTGTTTATGTGTAAATTTATTGATGGCGTATTAGAATCTTCTTGGATGTATGGAAGCATTGAATCCTCAGAATTTATTGATGGCGTATTAGAATTTTGTAGTGTTGCGGTTGAACATCAAGTTAGGACGGGGGGAGTTGGTTTTTATTGCCCATGTGTCAATTGTGGCAATGTATCAAAGGTAGATAGTGTTTATATCCTTAGGGAGCACATACTTCGACGTGATAGTGAGGAGCCATTCATACTAGCCACACAAGCCAACCAAGTATTTTACATTGAAGACCCTTCTGATAAAAAATGGTCTATTGTGTTACCGGGAAAAAGAAGTATCCTTGGTATAGGTGATGTTGAGGATGATGAAGAATATAATGCTTTTGAAGACTCCCCACCCTTTATCAATCCAAAATCGGTGAATGAAGATGATGAAGATGTTGGTTATATGCGTGTAGATCACACGGAAGGAATACATTTGAATTAATTGATTCACAAGGTATGAATTATTTAAGGTTTTGAAGGATTTTTGTCACTTTCGCGCGTAAAATAGCATAAACTTGGTTTCATATGCATGAAACTTGGCACACAACACTATTTGGTATATATTATTGTGTTGAAGTTGTTAGAATCGAAAATAATTGTCATATGCTTGACATGAAGTGTGAAGTTGCGTTTTTAACGTTTTTGAAGCGTTTTTAATTTGGCACTAACATATATAATATTTTTTTAATAGTGTTTTCAACAAAAAAATAGCATTTACTGCGGCTACTACGTGCTTAAATTTATGGAAGATATCATAGAAGCCGTGAAGAAACTCGGGGTACAAAGTATTGATTCCGTAAGTATTTATTATGTTTTTAAATTATAATATTATAAATATTTATTAGAAAATCTATAATATATATGTACTAACTTTTTAATAATTATTTCTTTTAATACGTAGATTATATACGACACTCCAAGGGAAACACGCGAATTGACGGAAACGGAAATACGCGAAGTGAAAGACAAAGTTGCCATGTATATTTCTAATTTATTTTTATTATTTTGGTGATAATTAATGGTGTTTTTTTTGGTTAATTTTATGTATTGTATATATTATATATATTATATAATTTATTTTTAATTTATGTATATTATATATATATATATTATTTTGGTGATAATTAATGGTGATTATAACTGGTTTATTATTGTTAAATATTTATTATTTTATAATTAGGATAATATATACAAATATCAATAAAACAAAAAAAAATTAAAAAAAAACATCACATTGGCTGCGGTTTGGGACCTGTCCGCAGCCAATAATGTGCCCCAAATATCAATAAAACAAAAAAAAATTTTAAAAAAAAATTTCATTGGCTGCGGTTTTGGGCCTGTCCGCAGCCAATAGTATGACCCAAAATTGGGTTTCTGAAAAACACACTATTGGCTGCGGACAGGTCCAAAACCGCAGCCAATAGTGTATTTTTTTTTGCTGCGTTTTTTAACCGCAACCATTGTTTAAAGCTATCAGCTGCTACCACAAGTGCTTGGGTCCAAAACCGCAGCCTTTAGTGGCCTAAAAACCGCAGCCTATGAGGTTTTTTCCACTAGTGTATGTACCCATTGGAAAGATAATACAAAATCAGTATTCAAAACCCTAAACCCTTGCTTTAATTCATCATGGTATCAAAGCCGATGGTGTTTTCCGGCGACCTGTGACCGGTCCACCACATCGGTGTTCATCATTTACCCAAACAATCTTACCTACAAATCTGCAATGGAGACAATCGAAAGATCTCCAGCAAAAAACAAACCCAAAAACGTGTTGCAACCACAAAGGTTCGACAACCCACAGTGGCTCAGGCCAAAAATCCGGACGGTGGTCCGTGATACCAAAACAAAAACAAATACAAACCAAAAACCAGAAATGAAAATGGAGGCAAATGGAGAAACAAAGTCAACATCAGCCCAAAAATTACTCACACAAACTGGTCAAAGATATTCCTTGTGGTCATCCATGGAGAAAGTAGCTTGTGGGAAAGAAAAGGTGAAGGAAAATAGTATAATTCCAATTAAAGAAGAGAAAGAAAAAGGAAGGACATGTCTTGGGGAAGGGGGTTTCGAAAATCAGGAAAGGAATGGGGAAGGAGTGTTTGAAAATCAGAAATGGAATGGGGACATTTACTTGAATGATGAGAGAGAAAGGGAGGGGTCCTTTTGGAAAAAATAAAAAAAGAAAAAAGGGAAATGAGAGATTAGGCTACCCAACCGGCCCATTTTCCTCCCATCACAACCCAGCCGACCCACTCACCTCAACCCACTCCCTTTTATCTTCACCTCCCAACTCATCTTTTGACCAATCTAGCCCAATAAGAGCCGGCCCACATACTTACACACCCATTTCCTACCACTTTCATCCACCTTCCACTAAAACGGGTCAATTTTCTCCTATGAGCTTAAATCACATACCTCAGTCGTCCCCGTGGATTTTTGACTGTGGAGCAACCGACACAATGACAAATGACACATCTGATCTCACCCTTACCATCCCAACTACCCGCACAAAAATTCAAACCGCCAATGGGGAATGTGTAGTTGTTACTAAGACAGGGACTGTTGATATTTCTCCTTCCATTCACCTACAAAATTGTCTTCTAATTCCTAGCCTTACTCATAAATTGTTATCTATTAGTCAATTGACTAAAGAGCTTAATTGCACTGTTACTATGTCCTCCACTGATTGTGTTGTGAGAGATGCTCAAACTGGGAGAATTATTGGACGTGGTACTGAACGGGGAGGCTTGTACTATGTGGATGAGGCAACTAAAAAGGGTCTTACTTTGCTTGCTCATGGGTCACCTGATCATCAAATGCGGATGTGGCATAGGCGTCTGGGTCATCCTTCATTAGGGTATTTGAAACGTCTCTTTCCATCTCTTAATAATTGTAATGCATCTCTGGATTGTGAGGCATGTGTCCTAGCTAAGAGTCATAAGCATACTTATTTTCCGAGTCTGACCCACAGTATAAAACCATTTGCTTTGATTCATTCTGATGTTTGGTGTCCAGCTCCTGATTCTAATACATAAACTCGGACATGAAACACTTCATCTCAACCCACGACTTGATTCATCAGACCACTTGCCCAAACACTCCACAACAAAATGGGGTTGCCGAGCGGAAAAATCGCATACTCCTTGAGATGACCCGAGCACTTATGTTTGAATCTCATGTCCCAGCTCATTTCTGGCCAGAAGCAGTTGCCACTGCCACCTACCTGACTAACCGCCTTCCCACAAAAGCCCTCCAATTCAAAACTCCTTTGGAAACTCTTCAGACCCATACTACTATTCCATCTTCTCATTCCCTACTCTCTCGAGTATTTGGATGTGTTGTATATGTTCACCTTCCCAAACAAGCTCGAAAGAAACTTGAACCTCGTGCTGTTAAGTGTGTTTTTATTGGATATGGGGTCAATCAGAAAGGGTATAGATGTTTTGATCCAATGCACAACAAAATGTACACCACCATGGACTGCGACTTCTTTGAGAGTTCATACTACTACCCCCAGCTTAGTTCTCAGGGGGAGACTGTGAATGATTACGACCTAAGCTGGTTAACATATCCTACTGCTATCAATCCAGATCCTATAACTGATTACGACCTAAGCTGGTTAACAAGAAAAGATTGGCCGCTACACCAGTTTGATGTGAAGTGTGCCTTCTTACACGGGAAAATTGAAGAGGAGGTGTACATGAAGACTCCACCGGGTTTCTCTAATGACTATAAGTTTGGGGAATGTTGCAAGTTGAACAAAGCTCTCTATGGTCTAAAGCAATCTCCAAGAGCCTGGTTTGGGAGATTTACCTTAGCAATGACAAAATTTGGCTACAAGCAAAGCAATTCTGATCATACTTTATTCCTCAAGAGACGAAATGATCATATTACTTGTTTGATAATCTATGTGGATTATATGATCATTACAGGGGATGACAAGGAGGAGATCTGTACTCTAAGGGAACAACTTTCTCGTGAATTCGAAATGAAGGACTTGGGACAACTCAAGTATTTTCTTGGAATTGAGGTATTGACGTCAAAAGGAGGTATTTTCATTAATCAAAGAAAATACATTCTTGATTTGTTAGTAGAGACAGACATGGTTGATTGTAAACCTGCAGAAACACCCATTGGTGCGAACCATGGCCTCCAAATGACCGAAGGAGAAAAACTAGCTGATAGGGGACAATATCAGAGAATGGTTGGCAAACTCATTTACCTTTCTCACACACGTCCAGACATTGCATATGCCGTTGGAGTAGTGAGCAGATTTATGCATCGCCCACAAATTCATCATATGACAGGTGTCATGAGAATTCTAAGGTACCTGAAAGGTACAAGCAGCAAGGGGATTCTATTCAGGAAGAATACCTATATCTCCTCGCCTACACAGATGCAGATTGGGCTGGGGATAGAGATGACAGGAGGTCAACTTCAGGGTATTTTACACTGGTTGGCGAAAACTTGGTTACGTGGAAAAGTAAGAAACAAAAGGTGGTAGCCTTATCAAGTGCAGAGGCTGAATTAAGGGGTATTGCCAAAGGAATCACAGAGATTATGTGGTTAAGAAAACTCCTGAGCGAATTACACTTCCCACGGAAGAAGACATGCAAGTTATATTGTGATAACAAGGCCGCCATCAGCATCTCAAAGAACCTGGTTCAACATGACCGAACGAAGCATGTAGAGATCAATAGGCATTTCATAGAGGAGAAATTTGAGAAGCTGATAATAAGTCTTCCCTTTGTGAGATCGAAAGATCAGTTAGCAGACATCCTTACAAAGGCCGTTACTTCAGAAACATTCGAGCAGACTTTATGCAAGTTAGGTATTGGTGACCCGAAAACCTAACTTGAGGGGGAGTGTCGGAAAGTAGAACTTTAGAATATTATTTTTAGAATGTTGGCTTGTTTCTTTTTGCTTAGACTAGTCTTAGTTACTTATTTAGGATATACGTTTTTGTATATATGCACCTATGTACCCATTGGAAAGATAATACAAAATCAATATTCAAAACCCTAAACCCTTGCTTTAATTCATCATTTTTGATAAAGATCGGCTTTAAAAATAAAAGATGATAGCTTTTAGAAGAGGACGAGATGCTTTGTGTATTCAAGCTAAGCCTTTTTAGTTTGATTATGATGTGAGTCTACACTAAAGCCAACCCATAATCTAGTTCCATTCCTATGATCCGTAATTATAGGGCCGACTCTATAGGGGTGGGCAAGAGGGGTCCTTGCCTAGGGCCCCATATGAAAAAAGCAAAATTAACTGTTGTAGAAGGGTTTATATAAGTGATAAATTGCAAAGAAAAAGGACCCCAATCTACTATTTCGTTCAGGGCCCCAAAATTTCTAAGGCCGACCCTGTTCGTAAAGAATGTCATAACAATCTTCAACTTAAAAAGCCATGAAAATAGAAAGTTGTCTTTGAGAATGATGTTTGTACCAATCATGAGACTAAATTGATAGCAGGATCAGCAGGGCATGCAATATTGCAAGAATAATACATGCAAACAAGTGAGCTATATACTTGTTGATATATGAAAACGATGACGTATTAGAGATCAAACGATGAGTTTCAATCTCCAATATCACCAAGATCGAAAGTGTGAAATCTTGTGTGAAACAAATTATGCTATCAAAAAATATTGATATTTGTAGGAATAAAATGCAATAATAAACGACACAATTTAACGAGGTTCACCCAAGTTTAGGCTACGTCCTCCGGTGTTAGTATCTATTATATTATAACAGTTAGAATTAGGGAAATATATTATTTCCTTAATGAAATATATTATTTCCAGAATATTCATGATTAATCTAGGAAACAAAATATTTTGTAATATTGTTAACTTAGGTAAGTATAAGAGGTATTGATGTATATATAAACCATCTATATGTAACAGTATGAATATGAATGAATGAATAACATAAATTAAGCCCAAAAATCGTTTATTCTTCGCATCATGGTATCAGAGCGAGAACGTTTCTGAGGAGAAATTGTTCAAGCAGGCTTCATCATCTACCAGAAAAAAAACCTTAACTCATCAGAAAAAATGGAGTCAGATTCCAAAAACACCATTTTCACGCCAAACTAACCCGTTACAATGGGACAGTTGTTGCAACTGTTCTCACAGTTAAACACCAACAAACCACCCACGAAAACCGTAGCAAAAAACCCCTCCTTCTAAGTATCCGAAAAGTTAACCCATCAAAACTACACCAAGTGGTCCAAGTTGATGCACTTAGTGCTTAGTGGTCGTGGTCGGCTCAATCACATCATCGCCGAACCACAATCACAAAAAGACCAAGAGTACAGCCAATGGGCCATGCAAGATTCGATTGTTATCTCTTGGATAATCGAAAGCATATATCCAGACCTAGTCAACCAATTTCTTAATTTCCCAACCGTAAAAACACTTTGGAAGGAAATCGAAACCTTATACAGTAGTGGCAGTGATGGTCTCCAAATTTTCGACCTCACTGTCAAAGCAAATAAAATCAAACAGGGCACAGACACAATGGAAAAATATTATAGTAAACTCATAAACCTTTGGAAGGAGATCGACATAAGGCAACCAAACCCTATGAAAGATCCAGAGGACATCATCATCTACAATCAATTAACTCAAAGAAATCGATTGTATCAATTTTTTGCTGGGGTAAATAAAACCTTCGACAAGGATAGACGGGATCTACTTCTTCAAGATCCATTACCCACAACGGAGGAGGCGTATGCTAGTATCCGACGAGAAATAATGAGAAGAGGAATCATGAAAAGGGAACCCACATCTGAATTTGAATCATCGGGCATAGGGGGAGTATTTGCCGCAAAAGGTAGACCGAAGAAACCTTACCGGCGTCATGAGGACAAGAATCATCTACAGTGCATTCACTGTGGGGGCACTAGGCATACAAAATTTGAGTGTTTCAAACTCGTGGGGTATCCGGACTGGTGGCCTGACGAGAAAAAGAGAGGGACAAAGGTGACTGGAAAAATGGCCGATCATCCCAGAATTGGATGAACAGCCGTCGATTTAAGTACAGATGTAGCAAAGGAAGGAGAAGCCATTAAAGGTGCCGCAGAAGGAGAAGGTAAAGAAACCCAATCTCTCTCAAAGAGAGATCTAGGGTTTAGAGACAAAAATGGGCCGATTTCTCTTAATAAAGGGAGAGACCATCCCTTTAAAAATAAGGGGGCAGACGTGGCTACCCAAGGGCCATAAGACCATAATCCTTTTATTTCTCCAATAAATATGCTACTTTGTCTATGTCTAGTAATGAGTGGATTTTTGATCGTGGAGCCACAGACACCATGTCATATGACCCGAAAGATTTTTTGACAAGTGATCGGCCCAGGAAAAACCTCATTAAAACCGCTAATGGAGAAGGAATTAACGTCAAGGGAGCTAGAACAATCTCATTGTCACAAAATTTGAAATTAAATAACTGTTTATTTGTTCCTGATCTCTCAGATAAACTCCTGTCTATCAGTCAACTCACACGTGATCTTGACCGTATTGTACTCATGAAACCTGATTGTTGTCTTGTGCAGGATGCTCAGACAGGGAAAACTATTGGGCGTGGTATTGAAAAAAGAGAAGTGTACTATCTGGAGGAGATGGTTCAAAAGGGCGAAGCGGTTCTTGCTCGAGGGTCAAAGGAAACGCAATTATGGACCTGACACCGAAGACTTGGGCATCCATCTATAGGGTATCTAGAGAAACATTTTCCTACTTTAGCTAGGTTAAATCTAGATTTTAAATGTGAGACATGTATTCTTGCGAAGAGTCATAAACATTCGTATTCTAGTAGTAGGAATAAAACCAGTTCACCTTTTATGCTTATTCATTCTGATGTGTGGGGACCATCCCCTGTAGCTGGATTACATGATTTCTCATATTATTGTGTTTTTATTGATGATTTCACGCGTATGAGTTGGATATACTTCCTAAAACATAAAAACGAGGTGTTTGGCGTGTTTATTGAATTTTACAATATGATCCGTACCCAATTCCAAACCCAATCCCGCGTTTTGAGGACAGATAATGGTAGAGAGTATGTGAATTCTGATTTACACCAATTTTTTACTAGTGAGGGCCTTATCCATCAAACCTCATGTCTAGACACACCTCAACAAAACGGTGTAGCTGACCGAAAAAACAGGACCCTACTAGAGATAACTCGTGCTATCATGCTCGATTCACATGTCCCCACCCTTTTTTGGTCTGAAGCTATAGCCATAGCCAATTACCTCACAAATCGTCTCCCCACAAAGGCCTTGAACTACAAAACTCCCTTAGAAGCCCTCCAAATGTACCACTCAATACCCTCTTCTCATTCTCTACTTCCCCGAATCTTTGGGTGTACTGTCTATGTTCATTGCCCTAAACGGGTACGCAATAAACTGGAACCAAGAGCTATCAAGTGTGTTTTTTTAGGATATGGGAGAAATCAAAAGGGGTATAGATGTTATGATCCTTCACATCGAAAGGTGTACACTACTATGGATTGTGAGTTTGTCGAATCAGAATTCTACTACAACCATCTTCGATGTCAGGGGAGAAGGAAGATAACGATCTCAGATGGTTAACCGGTCCATGGATGACAGACCTTGACCCAAAAGAGCAAGTAGGCGGAACTACAGGACCAACTTATCCAACTGTACGGTCCATACAACAACCAATACTGTCTGATCATCAGGTGAGTAACTTAGTGTATGTGCAGGATAATCTTGATAATACTAATATTGTTGATACACCGGTTGTTAAGATTATGGAGACAGATCAAGAGAAAACAGGAGGGAAAGAATATGTCCTTGCACCCCGTGCTACCCAAGGTGTCCCTCCCAAGAGATATGATCCAGATTATGAGGCAAGGAGATCCATTTATCCTAATGAGCAGCCTAGTGGAGGAAACATGTCACAAAGTGCCTTGGGTTTTAATGCAGCTTTGTATGGGATTGAGCTTCCCAATAGTGTTGAGGAAGCCCTGAAACATGATCACTAGAGGAAAGCTGTAACACCCGTCATTTTAATGACATTATTATTATTATTATTATTATTATTATTAGCAGTTTTGGAGATTTTATAAATATGTTAAATTGATTTGAGTTAGTTTAAATAAATTACTTTTATATACGAATTTAAATATCAACATATAATTATATTAAGGAAAAATTATAAGAAACAACCTAATCTATATACTTTTTTTAAAAAACTACCTTATATAAAAAATTTTGCAAAAAACTACCTTATATAATACAATTCTTTGCAAAACACTACCTTTTACTGATTTTCATCAGTTGACTGTTAACAGTAACGTTGACCTACACAGAATTGTATTATATAAGGTAGTGTTTTACAAAGAATTGTATTATATAAGGTAGTGTTTTGCAAAGAATTGTATTATATAAGGTAGTTTTTTGTGCAGGTCAATGTTAATGTTAACAGTCAACTGACGAAAATCAGTAAAAGGTAGTGTTTTGCAAAAAATTGTATTATATAAGGTAGTTTTTTGCAAAAAAATTTATAAAAGGTAGTTTTTTTAAAAAAGTTGTATAGATTAGGTAGTTTCTTATAATTTTTCCTTATATTAAAAATACAATTAAAATTTCTAAGATAAAGAGGTTTGAATTATAAGACTATAATCATATTAAAAATGTATGAACAAAACAAATGTGAGTTTTTCTTAGTTGGCCTTGTGAGAAAATTAAGCTAGATAAAAATAAATAAATAAATAAAATAATTCAATAAGTTAGGGTTTTAGTTTTTAAGTAAGACCAAACCCTATGAGCCGTCACTCTCTTTTCCCATTCTTCCTTCTCATTCTCCTCTTCTCCCTTGTGAAGACTCATGGCTCACCGTGCACCATAGCCCACCGAAGACCTCCTTTCCCATCCCACGAACAACCCCAGACAACAGCACAACAGGCTGCGTATCCTGCTCCCCAACAGCAGCAACCGGCTGCCTTGTGTGTCGCCAGCAGGAGCAGCAGCCACAGTGGTCCCTCCACCACCTTCCTCTTCACCTCTTCTCCATTTTTTCATACTCCACCCTTGTAAGCCATCTCTTCTATTCTCTAACTAATTCACTAGTTTTAATCGAGATTTTTTTTTAAGTTTATGAGTTTGGTGTTGGTTTTGTGTTATTTTCATTGAATCTTTGTGTGGGTAATCAAAATCAAGTGTAGTTGAATATTAACTTTATTATACATAAATTGGGTAATTAGTTCAAGTATTGAAGTTAGATTCATTTGGGTTATTTTTAATTTCTAGTTCATGTGGTAGTATTTGATTAGTTATTACAATTTGGGGTTTTGATTCACCTTCAAAGTTTAAAAGCAAAGTTTTGGAAAGAAAAAAAAAAATTCAGATTCTGTTCTTCCTGTTCTTGGCTGCTTTCGAGCCTCTTCAGGGCATTTTTAGGTTCTGGTTTCTACATAAGATTTGTAGAGCTCGAAGTCGCGGTCGCGTGGGCACTTGAATCGGCCCAAGATGATTTCGTATGAGAGAGTTATGCCCAAAATACTAGCAGGCTGCCATAAAAATCGAAAATAGTCAATTATGAGTTTAATTGTTCGAATGGGGATTTCAATTGGCTATTCCTTTAATCAAGTATTTATGATTATTTTATGTTTATTTATTCGGTTATTATGGATGGTATGAATTGTTGGGTATTATTGATGGTGATGATTGTAGTGACTATGAAAGTGATTTTTGGTCTAAATTGAGAATAATAGTTACTAGTTGTTTTGGGTTGATTGTTGTAAATTACAAATGCCCTTATTAGGATGTTATTCAAGTCATAATGCATGATGTTAGAAATCTAAGAGCTCTACTCTTCGTCGATGGTTGCTTAAGTTACTTGACTTGTTTTGATTATAGTTCTTTCTAGCCTTGTAGAATGTAACAAATGGTATCGCGATTCGATAACTCTAAGAATTGGCTTATCATTGTATAAGTGTTGTGTTAAAAATTGTAAGGCTTACTTGTGATTGGTTATTTTTGGGTAACGCGAGCCGATATGTACAAAATTGGTTAATGTAAAGAAACGATTCACATATACTTTTACCTTTAAAGTGATGGAAGGACTTATGTTGCGTTGAGTTAATGATTTTGACTTGTACCGAATGTGTTATGTGCGTGCTAGAGTGACGGAAACTCATGTTGAATGGGTGATAGCGGTTACTTTGGTATTTAGTTGGTATGACAAAGTAGTTAAGGAGACTTATTAGTTCCATTCATAACTCTATAGGTGCCCATTTCATAAGAGGAAGGTAGAACCTTAATTGGGTGATTTTTGTGACTTTTGGTTGTGCAGTGACACTCACAGGTACGTACACGCAGTAATTAACTCTTGCATGCATCTTGCATTTTATATTAACCGATATTGAATTGTTTTAAAACATATAATGTACACTATCTATGAATCGTCGTCGAATGAAATATCAAAGTTATTGATTATATGATTTTCAAGTTTACTAGTAAAGAACGATGCTAATATGCTAAATGTTTGGTAATGATTAGAATGAGAACGATTCGGTTCCCTTGATATTGAACTGATTATTATTTGTTTGAAAGGGAGCGAGTCCCTTATAAATGATATTGCTTATTGTTAGGTTGAAATAGTGAATGGTTTCCTTATTGATGATATCGATTATTGTTAGTTGAATGGGAACGATTCCCTTATTGATGAGTTTGACATACGTTAGTTTGAATGGGAATGACTCCGTTGTTATTGAGACTGATTTATGTTAGTTGAATAGGGAATAATCCCCTTATTAATGTGGTTGATTTATGTTTTATGACTGAGAAGGAGTCCCTTAGTGATGGAGTAAGAAAGTGTTGGATATGGTGAAATGGAATGGAAATAAATCCCTTAGTGATGGAGTAAGAAAGTCGTTGGTTGTAATGGGAATGAGTCCCTTATTGATGAGATAGCCGATTGGTTCGAATATTGTGGCTCCCCTGGTTAGGGTACCCCAGTGGGTTTAGTTCCCGGAGGTAGGACCATCTATATATGGTCACTGTACGGGGGTATGTTCATACTTTACCATTGGGCGCCGGTATGGCCCGTCACCGCCCTTGGTTGAGGTGTTGCCATGTGGGTCTTGCAAACCCTATGGTGGCCTCTAGTCACATACGTTTAGGTATACTGGCTCCACTGGTTAGGGTACCCCAGTGGCTTTAGTTCCCGGAGGTAGGATCATCTATATATGGTCGCTGTACGGGGGTATGTTCATACTTTACCATTGGGCGCCGGTATGGCCCGTCACCGCCCTTTGGTCGAGGTGTGGCCATGTGGGTCTTGCAAACCCCAATATGGTGGCCTCTAGTCACATATATATAAATATTTGAAAGTGATTAAGCTCTTGGTTCAAGTGATGCCGAGCAATTATGAAGTCGAAAAGAAGTTATGAAGTCGAAAAGAAGTGAAGAAAATGGAAATGATAGTGAGAAGTAGGAACTAATGTTCAGTGATTATGATTGACACTTGGAGTGTTGTGAAATCATCCTCATATTATGACATACTTTATTGATGCTAATTATGCCTTATTATGATATGATGTTAAATGCTGACGCGTACTGTTTGTTTTCTTTGTTGATGGCTCGTCTTTGATGGCTCTACTATGACGCGTTGGTCTATGATCTTACGTTGAGCAGCGGGGACATCATTGATAGACATTACAGGTGATGGCACTTCTATGCATTACATACGGGGGGATGAGTGAGAACGTTGAAGCGTGAGATGTTACATTTATTTTGACGATAAATGTAGTTTCTTTGTATTTAAATTTGTTTATGTTTTTGGTTTGAGGCACATGTCCTCTTTTTTTTGTATATGTTATCTCCGCTGCGTAGTTTATAAATTGTATGATTTTAAAGAGTCTAGTTAGTTCAAAACGCAAGCGCTGACACTGGAACCACGATCCATGCTTGGCATGTTGATTTCAGAATCCAGCGATGAATCATTCCGCCGTGATATAGTTTTGATAGGCCGTGATGCCTTTGCCTTATTAGATTTTACATAACTTTTGTTTTTCTATAAAAGACGCACAGTTTTAAGGTAGATGCTGCCGAAATTTTCACTCACATCTTTAAAGTTAATCTTTAAAGTTCATAAAAAAAATTCTTTTCTTTTTTTTCTTTTTATGTAACACCCGAATTTCCTCCCGTCCATTACGGTTTTGGTTTCATCTAAGGGGTCGGAAATTCAGGGGTGTTACAAAGTGCCTTGGTTTTTAATGCAGCTTTGTATGGGACTGAACTTCCCAATAGTGTTGAGGAAGCCCTGAAACATGATCACTAGAGGAAAGCTATGGAAGAAGACATCAGTGCGTTGCAAAAAAATGGTACATGGGAAAAATGCATCCTTCCTGAAAAAAAGAAGGTGTTGGTTGCAAATGGGTCTACACAGTAAAATTCAACGCAGATGGATCCATAGAAAGATACAAAGCTCGGCTCGTGGCAAAAAGGTATACCCAGACATTTGGTGTTGACTAATCAGAGACCTTCTCTCCAGTAGCCAAACTTGACACCATAAGCGTTCTCTTCTCAGTAGCAGCAAATCTAGATTGACCTCTTCATCAGTTCGACGTAAAAAATGCTTTTCTTCATGGTGAATTGAAGGAAGAGATATATATGCAGGCTCCACCTGGATTCTCTACTGGTTTCTTAGACAATGAAGGATGCAGACTAAGGAAAGCTTTGTATGGGCTCAAACAATCACCTAGAGCATGGTTTGGGAGGTTCACATCAGCTATGAGAAAATTCGGATACAACCAAAGTAATTCAGATCATACCTTGCTCTTGAAAAAAAACGGGGGAAAGATAACATGTTTGATAATTTATGTGGATGACATGTTACTGGTGATGAAAAAGATGAAATCGAAGCTCTTAAGGGCAAACTGTTCCAAGAATTTGAAATGAAGGATCTAGGAAGACTGAAATACTTCTTGGGGATTCACTAGTGTAAAAAACATCAATGGCTGCGGGTTTTGTGCCATTAAAGGCTGCGGCTTTGGACCCAAGCACTTGTGGTGGCAGCTGATAACTTGAACGAAAGGTTGCGAATAAAAAACGCAGCAAGCATAAATATTGTAGGCTGCGGTCAATCACTAAACCGCAGCATTTAGTGTTTTTTTTTCAAAATTTGGACACCTATATAGGCTGCGGTCATGCCCTAAACCGCATCCTTTAAGTATTTTTTTTTCATTTTTTTTGTTTTGATAATAATTGTATATATTATCACCATTATAAAATAATAAATAATTAACAATAATGCAACATCTATAATCACTATTAATTATCACCAAAATAATATACATATATATACATAAGTCCTAATTAATTATCGAAAATAATTACTACGAAACATAACTACCAATATAAATTAGCAAGATACACGTCAACTTTGTCTTTCACTTCGCACATTTACGTGTCCGTTAATTTGTGTATTTCCCATGGAGTGTCGTATAAAATCTACATAAAATTATATGAAATAATTAAAAAGTTAATACATATAATTAGATTTTCAAATAAATATATAATATTATAATTTAAAAACATAATAAATACTTACGGAATCAATATTTTCTACCCCGACGTTATTCACGGCTTGTATGATATCATGCATAAATTTCAGAACGTAGTAGCTGCAGTCAATGCTATTATTTTGGTGAAAACACTATGAAAAAATATATTATATATGTTAGTGCCAAAAACGCTTCAAAACCGTTAAAATCGCAACTTAACACGTAATTTCAAGCATTTGATAAATATTTTCGATTCTAACCACTTCCACAATAATATGTACCAATTAGTGTTGTGTGCCAACTTTCGTGCATAACAAACCAAGTTTAAGCTATTTTACGCGTGAAAGTGACAAAAATGCTTCAAAACCGTTAAAATCGCAACTTAACACGTAATTTCAAGCACATGAAAATTATTTTCGATTCTAACCACTTCAACACAATAATATGTACCAAAGAGTGTTGTGTGCCATGTTTCGTGCATAACAAACCAAGTTAAAACTATTTTATGCACGAAAGTGACAAAAATGCTTCAAAACACTTAAAAACACAACTTAACACGTAATTTCAAGCATTTGACAATTATTTTCGATTCTAACCATTTCAACACAATAATATGTACCAAATAGTGTTGTGTGCTAAGTTTCATGCATAACAAACCAAGTTTAAGCTATTTTACGCGCGAAAGTGACCAAAACGCTTCAAAACACTTAAAAACCGCAACCTAACACGTAATTTCAAGCATTTGATAATTATTTTCGATTCTAGCCACTCCTACACAATAATATGTACCAAATAGTGTTGTGTGCCAAGTTTCGTGCATAACAGACCAAGTTTAAGCTATTTTACGCGCGAATTGTTTTAGGGTCACAAGTAGTGTTGTGTGCCAAGTTTCGTGCATAACAAACATTTGATAATTATTTTAGGGTCACAAATCTCTTCATGTTGGATGAGTACCCAGACGGAACCTTAATGCCATACAAAGACTCACAAAAGGCCCGTTTCTCTGCTTTGGACAATGTGTAGCAAGCTGGAGGCAAATAAACCTTTTCATTACTCATCTTCTTCTTACCGACCTTTCCCATGCTGCTGCCACCAACTTCATCAGCTCTTTCTCTTTTCTTACTCACCTTAACCTGTGCCCACAACTCCGGACGAATACCCTTACATTCAAAGTAATCTCGCACGGCCTTAACATCCTTTGTCTTACCCGGAATGTTCATGAGAGTCCCGAGTATGGCATCGCATACATTTTTCTTTATATGCATAACGTCAAGACCATGCCTAACCTGTAGATCTATCCAATATGGAAGCGTCCAAAAGATTGGTTCTTTTTTCCACAGTCGGTCTTCACCCCCTTGCACTTGCCATGTTTTACCAAATACAGTCTCAACCCCCATAACCTGTTCGTAAACCTCATAACCAGTCAACGGTCGACGAGCTACACGGTCCTCAACTTCCCCGTTGAACATCTTCTTCTTCTTACGGTATTGGTGATCTCGTGGGAGGAACTTTCGAAGGTTCATAAATACATGTTTGCACTTAGGAATCCACGTGGATTCCATATCATCGATACATATTGGGCACACTTTCTTCACTTTGTTCTTATACCCTGATAAGTTTCCATATGTCGGAAAATCATTAACGGTACATAAAAGCATTGCACGCATGGTGAACTCCTCATTAGCATATGCATCAAACACGGAAACTCCTTCATCCCACATCTTTCTCAAAATTTCAACGAGAGGTGAAAGATATACATCTTTGTCATTGCCAGGTTGCTTAGGACCCGAGATAAAAAGGGAAAGCATAATGTACTTACATTTCATACACAACCAAGGTGGCAAATTATAGATCACTAAAAGTACTATGTTGAGAACTAATATTGCCGAATGGGTTCATTCCATCCGTGCACAGTCTGAGCCTTAAATTACGAACTTCATCCCCAAAAGCCTTATGCAACTATCAATACTCTTCCACTCCGGAGAATCAGATGGATGTGTGAGCAAGTGATCTTTCTTCACCCTATCTGCATGCCACCTCAAATTTAACGCATCTTTCTTTATAGAAAACAAGCGCTTGAATCTAGGTATTATTGGAAGATACCACAATACCTTAGCCGGGGGTCCTTTAGCACCCCGAGCCCCGTTACACTTGTAACGCGATAACCCACACCTAGGACACTCTTCTAAGTTCTCGTTTTCATTCCGATACAATACACAATCATTTGGACAAGCATGAATCTTCTGGTACTCTAACCCGAAAGGACACATTAGCTTTTTGGCATAGTATGTCGACTTTGGAAGTTCATATCCCTCAGGAAGCATCTCACCTAACGCTTCTAATAACATTGTGAAACTAGTGTCACTCCAATTGAACTTTGACTTAATGTTGAAAATTGTCAAAACTGCTGTAAGTTTGGTGAACTTTGTACATCTAGGATAAAAAGGCTTTTGAGAAGCCTCTGTCAACAAGTCAAATATATGAGGACGTTTTCCTAACTCATCCTCGACTCCCTCCATCATCGCATCAACACGATCCACATCCGCATCGACATTCTCTTCATCCGTCTCATACCCATCAACACGATCCACTACATCCTCATTGTCATCGGCCACATTATTGACATCCTCAACAACACTCTTTTCCTTGTAAACTCCCTCCTCACCATGCCAAACCCAAACATGATATTGAGGCCTAAACCCACGTCGAAGTATGTGCTCCCTAAGGATATAAACACTATCTACCTTTGATACATTTCCACAATTGACACATAGGCAATAAAAAACAACTCCCCCCGTCCTAACTTGATGTTCAACCGCAACACTACAAAATTCTAATACGCCATCAATAAATTCTGACGATTTAATGCTTCCATACATCCAAGAACGATCTTTTGTCATCCTAAGTGTGATTATTTAATTTAAAACAAAATTAATAACAACTTTTTAACATATATACTTAACGAACCTTAATTAACCACAAAATTAAGTAATAATCATTCATTTAACCCTAATTTACAATGTTAATAATAAACCTTCATATTCTAATAATAACATTGTTTTAGCCCTAATTTAAAACTACTTATACATTCATAAATAAAATGTAGAAATTACTTAAAAATATAACAAAACATAATATATTTGATAAATTTAAAACTTAAAAACAACAACTAATACATACACATTCATACTAACAACTAATATTAAACAACATATGAAAACAACCAATACATTTTAAATAAAATCACATTTAAACTATAAATAATAAACAAAAGTCATTTAACTCTTAAAATTTGAAAAACAATGAAAATTATTATGAAAAGAAATTACCTTGTGTATCTAGATGAATAATAGCTACAATGTGACCTACAATTAAACAAGAAAAACAAAATTAGTAATATAACTAACCATTTTTTCGTGCAAAAAAACAAAACAAAACAAAACGAAAAAAATAGAAACCAAATAAACCAAAATTACCTGAAACTTTTTCGTGGGTTTTGAAGAAGAAGATGAACAAGAAGAGCAACAACTCGTGGGTTTTGAACAAGAAGAAAAGCAGCAACTCGTGGGTTTTTGAAGATGAGCAGTAGTCGTTTATGAGTTTGGAACAAGAACAGCAACAATAGTCGTTAGGCTTGAAGAATGATGATGAACAAAATGAAAAAATGAAACAGGAACAGTAGTCGTTTATGATGAACAGCAACAGCAGAGATGAAGTAGCAGAGAACACGAAGGAGAAGAAGAAGGGTCGACTTGTTTAATTTTTAGGAAAAATGAAACAGTAGGGTTATTAGGAAAAATGACGTTAAGAAGTGCGTTTTTTGAAAGCGTTATTGGCTGCGGACAAGGGACAACCGCAACCTTTGTCCTATTTTTTTGACCTGATTTAAAAAAAATATTTATTGGCTGCGGGCATAACCAAAAACTGCAGCCTTTGATTCTTTTTTTTTTGACCTAAATTTTATTGCTCCTATTAGCTACGTATATCTAAAAACCGCAGCCAATTAGCAGCAACAAATACGTTTTTTTTCCACTAGTGATTGAAGTCTTGAGATCGAACAAAGGTATCTTTCTATCACAAAGGAAATACATCCTTGATCTATTAGTTGAAGCTGGAATGTTAGATTGTAAACCCATTGAAACACCGATGAGCGCAAATCATGGATTGCAGATGATTGAAGGAGGAGAACCTACTAATTGTGTGCAGCATCAAAGATTGGTAGGAAAGTTGATTTATTTGGCTCATACTAGGCCAGACATTGCCTACGCAGTAGGAGTGGTTAGCAGGTTCATGCATAGACCTCAAGTCCAACACATGGAAGCAGTGATCAGAATATTGAGATACTTAAAGGGATCTCCCGGAAGAGGGATCTTATATAAGAAGAATGGTCATCTAGATCTTATCGCATACACAGATGCAGATTGGGCAGGTGACAGGGATGACAGAAAATCGAATTTAGGGTACTTTACCCTAGTAGGAGGAAATCTTGTGACTTGGAGAAGTAATAAGCAGAAGGTGGTGGCTTTATCTAGTGCTGAAGCAGAGTTTCGAGGGGTTGCAAAAGGGGTAACTGAAGTACTGTTGCTTAGAAAGTTATTAACCGAGCTTGGGTTCTCACCCACTAAGAGCTGTAAGCTATATTGTGATAATCAGGCTACCATTAACAAATCCGAAAATCCCGTACAACATGATCGTACAAAACATGTTGAGGTAGACAGACACTTCATAATGGAGAAGTTAGAAAATGAGATAATCAAGCTTCCGCATGTTCGCTTAGAAGACCAATTGGCTGATATTTTAACAAAGGCAGTAGGAGCTCTGTTCTTTGAAGATGTCTTGTGCAAGTTGGGTGTTAGCGACCCTACGACCCAACTTGAGGGGGAGTGTTAGAATTAAGGAAATATATTATTTCCTTAATGAAATATATTATTTCCTGAATATTCAAGATTAATCTAGGAAACAAAATATTTTGTACTATTGTTAACTTAGGTAAGTATAGGAAGTATTGATGTATATATAAACCATGTATATGTAACAGTATGAATATGAATGAATGAATAATAGAAATTAAGGCCAAAAATCGTTTATTCTTCGAATCAATAACAATTTGAGAATTACAATTAGAGAAGAGAATGTGGCTAGTGTTTGGCTTGGGTTGTTTTGTGGATTTGTTTGATGACCATATAAGCTCCCTATTTATAGGGGATATTACATTAATGAGTCTTACACATTTATGGCTAAGAATAAATTACATATTAAACACCTCTAGCTAGGAACATAAAAGGCCACAAAATCGAATCCTATACACAAGCACCTTGTGAAGAATATTTTCTTAGCCTTTTCAACTCCTCATTAAGTGTCATTCATCATACTTTAATTACCATCATAATATGCATGTTTAAGTGCCTCCATCAATACACCATTTAAACTATGCATTGATCACCAACTTAAACACCATCATTAAGTCACACACTTTAATCACCCATCTTTAATCCCATAGGACTCCATTCCGAACGTCACTCATGAATACACACTTGAATTGTACACTCAAGTCACCATTCATAACAATATAGATTCTCCATTATACTTTGTGCAATAATTAAGAGTTTAGTTGCAATTATACAAGCTAAAAGATTTAATAAAAAGCGATTAGAAAGTAATTGAGATTTTTATATATTTATTAAAGGCGAGAATTTTATTATATGAAAGTGTAAATCTTGGATTTTTTTAATTTTAAAATTCTAAAAATAAAAGGCCTTACTACATTTATTAAGTATATTTTGAAGGAAAGGGAGAGTGAAAATAATACACACAATGATACAAGTGTTTTATTGTTTTGAATACTTTTTGTAAATCAGTACGTAATTCCTGATGTAATATATATATATATATATATATATATATATATATATATATATATATATATATATATATATATATATATATATATATATATATATATATATGTGATTTTGATCATGTAAAAACCAATTAAAATGGTGAAAACTGAAAACAAGAGTACATAAAATCTCAAAAGGAGTACATCACTATAAAAATAAATGATGTTGGCGACTAGGACAGAGGTCTTCTCTCAATCATGAAACCGAAGTTGGCCACCAGTTAGGGACTAGAGGCCCTAGTCCCATGCATCACTGTCGCGAAGAGAGCTGGAGTCCCAATATAAGTATATACTATAAATAAACAATATAACATAAAATTTGGTCTTCGAATGAGATAATTTTAAATTACTATTTTATATATATATATATATATATATATATATATATATATATATATATATATATATATATATATATATATATATATAAAACATATATATATATATATACTATAAATAAACAAATAATTTAAATGCAATTAATATAATTGTGTAGTTATTTTAATTGGCCCCCCCCCCCCCGGCCAATTAATTTGTTAAGCATGATAGAATTGTGTAGTTATTTTTGTAATTATGATCACATGAAATTGAGCGGTCAATGACTCACTATATTGGACTACCAAACATAATTTCTGCACCAACATAAACTAGGGCTCAACATATATTTTTAGATATGTTGGACCATCAAAGATCAAGAGCATTGGATAAGGTACTTGGAACAAACATAGATTTAACAATAAACAATAAAGGGTACTATTAACTACAAAATAGAAATAAGAAATAATATGGACAAGAATTGACACTAAAATCAAAGATATTAGTTCATAATTTAAACTTGACTATATAGGCGAGATTGCAACTAATGGAAAATATCCTGAGACCAAAACTGACTATATATAACTAAATAAATAAAAATACGTACATCGATCCTTTTATCATCGGGGTTAACAAAAACCCTATTTCCTTCTCGATCGACCATTCCCTTGGTTCGACAAAAAATTTATAAGCATTCGGTCGTTCAGTTCCTTCTGTTTTTGCCTACAACAACATATTTAATTAATATATTAGACTTAAAATATTTAAAAAAAAATAAAATATTAGAGATTTTTACCATTTCTTTCATTACTCGTGCAACAGATAAAGATTCACAACGATATGTTCCAAGTGGCTTTGCAGAAAGATCCCCTTTGCGTCGATTCTTTTTGCCCCGATTGCTTTTTCTCTTAAACTCTAGGGTGTTAGTATACCCATTCCAAGCCTCCCATATTAATCCATTTCTCCAATTTGGTTTGTATGGAGTATCATCCCCTCAGAATCTCATTTTTTTGCTCTTTTCTAGCAGAGTATATTAAATCTTTGTATCTAATCGCAGCTCTAAACAAAAAGGCCGTGCGCACCTCGCCATCTATGCGGGGATCCCATTTGTATTTTTTATACATTGATTTAAATTAATTAAATAATAACACAATAAAAAAATTATTTGCAAAATTGGAATTGGATTTACCTTAAATTCTTCAAAATAAAACTCTTTAGTATCATGAGTGGCTTTTGACCAGCAGGAAGCTTCTGGATCCTGCCTTAACTTTAACATAGCTCCGATAGACTCGACTAATCCCTTGTTCCCACTACCAGCAACAACATCAAAGCTAAAAAAATATATATTAGATTAATAAATCCAATTTATTTATTAATTTAAATGGGCTAAGTTAAAGAACTTACTCTCTTGTTGCTTGATTCCATGGAAGCATTATTCAAAAATCCATGGGATTATCCCACTCCTCCAAACCCTGATTATTATTTAGTTGTTCTTCTTCATTAGTTGGGCACGATTCGTTTTCCTGACGACCATTAACGGTGGGTGACTCAAGAGGTCGTGAGTTAGCCTCAACTTGGGTGACAGGCACTTGAAAATCGAAAACAAACTCACGAGTCTGTATGTTATCCCCAAGCAAGGTGTTAGGCATTAGGCACTTGGGAACTAGAAGAGAAGGGAGTAGAATCGATTAGATTTTGAGGAACACTTAGCTTATTGGGTTAGAAGGCGAAACGTACCTATTTTGTACGTTTAGAAGGTCGGTAAAATTTGTTTGACTATCATTATAAGTCAATATCTTGGTAAGAATGTTGCCTATTATCTTGATTATTCGACATTTCCAAATATAAGCTGTAATAAGATTAATCCATTAAAAGTGGCGACTAGATCGCATCTACAACAGACTAGTCGCCAACATTAGTAAATTGGTGACGTAGTCCTTTTGTCCCAATTTGGTCATCAGATGGTTACAAAAGGCGTAGTCACTATTTAGTTGCCACGTATTGTAATAGCAATATTTAATTATTAAATATTTAGATGACTTGTTCCCTACTTCTATTTTTAGTCTCCACTTAAAAAGCCCTATAATTTTCTATATATAACGGTAAGTGAGTGTAATTTGCAATTAAAATTCATAAAATCTAAGAGCTACGCGCGTGATCGGGTTAAGTTTTCAATACATTTCGATCTTAGATACGTAAAATTATTTGTTTTAATGCTCCCTTCGTTTTTTTTGTTCTTCTTATTTACATTTTGCATAATTTTCAATAAATTTTTTAAACCTCAATATCTCTAAATACACTTAATAAAAAACTATAAAATACATAATTAAAAAGTATACATTTAGACGAATTTAACAAGATCTCACATGTATATATTTTATCATCAAAATATGTGTCAAAAACATTAATTAAATTTCTCTCTCCTTAAGATAAAATATTCTGAGAAGAACATTAGAGAACGAAGGGAGTATAATATTATATGTTATTTTAATTTTAATGAACATCTTATTTTATTTTTTTTATTTGCACAATTTCTTTTATAAGTTGTGAGGTAATTATTTAAATAAAATAATCATAAATTTTTAATGTAGTTTGCATAATGGATGAATTTTTATTAAATAATAGAAGTTGAATGTATAAAAGGCTTATCTGTGGTGCGTATAATATACAATTCATGCAAGGATTAAAATTTTTTTTGAAATTTGCAATTATTAATAGTGAAGTAGAAGAGATTAGATGTCCTTGTGTGAAATGCAAAAATCGTGTCTTTAAGCATCCGAATGAAGTTAGGGAACATTTGATGCGGAAGGGTTTTGTGGAGGATTATTACGATTGGAGATGTCATTGTAATGTATTACCTGGTGAAAGTAGTACTTCGGCACACCGGAATGAATTGCAATTATTTTCACTCGTGCAAAATAATCAAGGCAATTCATATGTGCGTATGGTGCATGATGTTGCTGCTTGTAGATTCCCGGACACACACCAAACTTTTATCGAAGATAACAATGTGCACTCAGAAGAACCTTTACCTTTGCAATTACCCGAAGATCCAAACCCTAATGCGAGACAGTTTTTCAACATGTTAAGTGCGGCAAACAATCCCTTGTATCCTGGTTGCAAAACATATAAACAGTTTTTCAAAAGTGACCCGCGATATCAAAGAATTTTATTTTGGAGAATTCAAGGTAAATTAAATTTCAATTTCTCAATTAATTATTTGTTATGTTATTCTTTAATTATTTTGATTTTGAATCAATGCATGTTTATAGAAAAAGTACAAGTGGGATCCCGAATAGATGGCGAAGTGCGCACCGCATTTATGTCCAAGGCTGCTATCAGATATAAGTGTCATACAACGCCCGCAAAGAACAGAAATAATGGTTAGCCGAGGAGCATCATGATCCTCCATACTTTCCTAGTTAGACAAACTCTTCTATATGGGCGGCTTAGAATGGGTACACAAATACACCGGAGTTTGAAAGAAAGAGCAAATGGGGCAAAAAAAATCGGCACAAAGGGGATCCATCCGCAGAGCCACTTGGTACTTATCATTGTGGATCTTATCTGCTGCAAAAATAATGGAAGAGATGATAAAATTTGTAACGTTTTATATTTTTGTTATAATATTTTTACAAATGTCAATATATATATATATATACATATATATATATATATATATATATATATATATATATATATATATATATATATACATATATATATATATATATATATATATATATATATTAACTACTCTATTGTTGTAGGCCAAAAAAGAAGGAAACGAAAGGCCTAATGCTTATAAGATTTTTTGTCGGACTAAAGGAGTGTCTGATGGAAAAGGAAATAGGATCCTTGTCAACGAGGATGACAAGAGACTTGATGTAAGATTCTTTAAAAATTTTAACTAGTATAATATACATAAATTTTGTTTTTTTTTTATTAAATTTTCAAAATATTTTAGGTTATCTACAATCGAATGGTGGATGAACACCTACGGGCGGGCAGAACTCCAGACTACAATGATCTATATTTGAGAGCGGTTTTGGAGTTGACGGATAGTCCTACGCCTCCCGCGTCTGTGTATGGCATTGGGTCAGCTTCTCAAACATTTTACCCTGATTTAGTAGACCCTCCTTCTTTGACGATCGATGATCGAACTGTTCTTGAATGCATACGGGAGCGATTCATGCATCAAGAAGAGCAGATGGGTGAGATTATGGGCCATATTACTGCGGTGACCGTGATCGAGGCTAGGGTAAATACGCTTGGCAACCGTTGAGCATGAAAATGCGCGCTTAAAAAATCTGCTTAGTCGGGTAATTCCTTTTGGTAATGGATCTGGAGGGTCTATTAGAGGTGCACCAAGTTCGTGATAGGTTATTATTTTATGTAATTATTGGAATATTTTACTCTTATATGAATTAATATAGTGTATATTATAATATTATTGTTATTTGCATTATTATTAATTGTATAATTTTATTATATAGTTTATATTAAATTATGTAATTATAATTATATAATATCATACATTTATAATTATAAAAAATAAAATCGTATATTATTCTTAATATAATCAGAATATTAAGAATAATGTACGGTTTTATTTTTTATTTTTTTTTAATAATTTCGGGACCATATGGTGACCCAAGTTTAAGTGGCTAGATATAAGAATTTGGGGACTAGGTAATGACAAAGATGCCGGTTGCTAACTATCAAAAAAGTGACGACTCAGTAGAGACACATAATTGTAGTCACAATTAACGAAAAGATAGAGACTGACATATTCTAGTCACTATGGGAGACTTTGTGGTGACTCAACCATTGTTGGCGACTACTTTGCAAACTACCATGCGTTTGTGTCTCCATTTGGTCACCAACGACCTTTTCCTTACCAGTTGATGATCCAATGTTTTGTCCCCATCTTTATTTCTTTTTGTAGTGGCTATTAATTCACGACTAAAACTAATCTAAGTAATACACACAACTAATTATACAATTTACTATATGTATACCACTACTAAAACGTATACCATTACTAATTATACAATTTATCATGTATACGGTATAATTAGTAATGGTATACAGTATACGATTACTAATTATACAAAACTAATTAAACTTGAGTACGGTGCATCGGAATTCAACTAAACAGCATCAAATCCATTAAGGTTAAATTCATTTGATCAACATTACAATTGATTAGCCAATTTTAATGACCCATTTAATTAGTAGGGAACACTAGTCGCCAAATCAATAATTATTTGTAGTACATATTTAGGTGGCAATTTTGTAAATAATTAGACATTTGCTAAATAGTGTACATATACGCGTAAAAGGGGTACATATTCAAATGACATGTAAATAATAAGAACTTTTTCTTACAAAAATATGTACACTTTATAAGGTAATATGTTCTCCTTTTGCTATAATATGTATATCTCTGTCTGATTTTCAACTTTTATCACTTTAAGTGTTTTCAATTGATCCAACCTCCATTTATATATATATATATATATATATATATATATTTGTATATATGTGATATAAACATTTTGAAATGACCAGATTTGGATGTCCATATCATATTAATACATATATGAAATTTGATACATTGAGTTAGGTGCAACGTCGCCAATTTATTGACACATACATTACATCTCTTCCCCGAAAGCAAGTAAAGATGATGTCCTTTGGCGAAACTGTAATGCGAAAAGAAATTAAGAAATGGACCATGGCATTGGATACTAAACACAGCTTGTTTTAGCTTTGTCATAACGCACTCATTCAGATTCCTTTTTTTTTTTTTTTTTTTTTTAAATTTTTTTTTACTTTACCCCCATCTTTTCTAAACTTTTAATCTATTTATTTATTCATTGAGTCTTATAAAGAAAACATGAGGCGCCTTCTGATCTGAATTTTATTTATCTACAAAATTGAAGTGATTTGATTGTGGACTCTACATTCCACTATCTATATATGGCAATGGCAATGGCACCACATTGCCTCTCAGCCCTCAGCTATGTACTAAGAGGCAAGAGCCCTAATTCATGATTATCATAACATTATTTTTGGCTCTTTTATCTGAATAATAAAGTCCGCTTAATAATAACATTCCATTACCACAATCTTATTAACCGGAGCGTTTGCAGTGGTCATACGTTTACGCTTATAATAACTAAAGTGTTAATCATCTCAAAAAAAAGTAACTAAAGTGTTAATGTTATAAATGTTAGAGTATATAACATATTTTGGGACTTCAACCATCAATTTTATTAAGCTTTTGGTTGAGTTGGTTTTCTGACATGGTATCAGAAGCCAACGTAACAAAAGGTCACAAGTTCGAATCTCAACTACCGCTCATTTATAGTGGAATAATTAGCGCTATGTATGAAGAGGACGTATGTTACATCCACACTTCTAGCCCATTTGATTCTCTTGTGAGGGGGCGTGTTAGAGTATATAACATATCCTAAGACTTCAACCATCAGTTGAGTTGGTTCCTTGACAATAAAGTAGGTTGGGATCGTTTGCCGTGTTTATATATAATAACTATGATATAGTTTTAATTGAGCCTTGATGATAACGTCTCTATCTTAGGACGAAAATCAAATCCAACTCCACTATACCAATAACACAATGTTAGTTGCTTACTCTTAGCTTCTATAGTTGATAATTAATGAGAATGATGATAATGTTAAGCAATATGTACGGTATAATCTATTTATAGCAAATACAAAAGCAGTGATAGGCTTATCTATTGATCAGCTACATGCCTAAAAAATGACATTGTTGAGGGAGACAAAACAAAATGGGTTCAACTTTACGTACACAAATACAATGCAAAGCTTCTTTATTTTGCGGTCATGCATTCATTCGTGACGTAAATTCCACTTGTGAGTTTAGTCTAATTAGAAGTCACACGAGTGGATTATATACAAACATTATTGATTAATTAAGGATAATGAATGAGTCATTAACAATATTATTGATTAACTCACCTAATAAAAACAAATGCCAATATGATCTGTATTCGTAGTCTCATATTTACTCTTTGACATTCTAAACCAAACTTATGCATTCATTAATGATGCGGAAGAAACCAAAACACAAGAAGTTTTTGGTGATGTGTTATCGTACCGTGGACTCTTTGATCACACTTTTCTCTATGGATATGAGTTGTCGTCGTTCTTTCCTCTCCAGACCCTGATCATAGTTTTCTTTGAGCGGGACACACTGTGTATGATGATGATAATGTTATCGTAGTTTCGTCATCAATGATTTGGCAATTAATTAGAAAATACTAGTATGGTGTTAAAAGTAGTGCCAAAGATTAACAACAACAAAGTAAAGTTTTTGTATATTAATTTCTCAAATAAAAGAGTACAGGAGAGCTATATATATAGCTTTAGATACAATACAGTTTTCAAGAAATAAAGAATCAATTAGTTATAACTGACTGAGTTACAAACTAACTTACTAACAAATTAGATATAACAATCTAAACAACAATTAATGACATTTGCAAAATAAAAGAAGTTATTCCTATATTAATAAGAACCTATACTGAAGAGTTTCTCATATCTGCACACCTTCTGCACACTTGTTGTATTGCACATCTTCATAGCTAAACTCTGCATACTACTGTAAAAAACCAACAATCAAGATCATGCATTATAACACCCCCCCCCCAAACTAGTGGTCATGATAAGAGGCACCTAGTTTGATAAGCAACTTCTTAAACTAATTGATTCTTTGTGGGAAGATAGGTAAGATTAAGTAACCCCTCAACAATCTTCTCCCAAGTAAAATGGCAATCTACTTCTATATGTTTGGTCCATTCATGAAGAACAGGATTCTTGGCAATGTATATTGTGGATTGGTTGTCACAATGAATAGTGACAGGCTGCAAATCACTAAGACCAAGATCTTTTAACAAACGAATAATCCAAACAACCTCAGAAGCTGCATTAGCAATGGCTCTGTACTCCTCTGAGCTGGACCTAGAGACTATTTGTTGCTTTTCAGACTTCCAACTAAGGGGAGAATTACCCAACATTAGCACATACCCAGTGACAGATCTTCGTGTGTTGGGGCAAGCTGCCCAGTTAGAGTCAGAGAAAGCCTATAGTACAAGCTTACTTGAACCTTGTAAACTAATTCCTTGCCCACATGTGAAATAAAGATAATTCAAAGTATGTTGCAAAGCCTTCCAATGTGGTAACCTAGGATTCTGCAGAAATTGACTAAGTGTTTGTATGGTATAAGATAAATCTGGTCGAGTGTGTTGCAAGAAATTCAATTTACCAATCAAGCATCTGTAAAGAGTAGGGTCAGGAAACAATTCCCCTTTATCAGATAAAAGTTTCAAATTCATAGGCAATGGAGTAGCTACTTTGATGAAAGATAGGAGGCCACTCTCTTTGAGAAGCTCCTTTGTATACTTATGTTGAGTAAGATTTAAACCTTTAGAAGAATAGCTAACTTCAATGTCTAAAAAATAATGTAAAATACCTAAGTCTTTGATGGTAAAATTATTATGTAAATGTTGTTTTATGAATGTAATCTCTTGAACATCACTTCCTGTGATGATAATATCATCTACATATACTGCCACCAAAGTAGTATTTCCATTTATGTACTTAGTGAACAATGAATAATCATTCTTGGATTGAGCAAAACCTAAAATTTTTAACTCACCCACCAATTTGGCATGCCATTGTCTTGAAGCCTGCTTCAAGCCATCTAAAGATTTTTTTTAAGAAGACATACTTTGTTCTTAGGATTGGGAATCCTTTCAGGCATCCTCATATAAACTTCCTCATGTAAGTCTCCATGGAGAAAAGCATTATTAATGTCCAATTGGTGAATGACCCACTTATGACTAGCAACTATGGCTAACAAACATCTCACAATGGTCATCTTGGCAACTGGAGAAAATGTTTCTTCATAATCAATTCCATGCTTTTGATTATATACTTTGGCCACAAGCCTTGCCTTGAACATTTCCAATGATCCATCAGCTCTAAATTTAATTTTATAAACCCATTTGGATCCAATGGCCTTTTTGCCTTTTGGAAGATCAACAACTTTCCATGTTTGATTAGTTTTGAGGGCTTGTATTACCTTGTTCATGGCTTAAATCCAATTAGGGTCTTGACTTGCCTCATCATAATTTTGAGGTTCAGTATGTATCTCATAAACTTGTGCAATCTGATGATGTACTACGCTTAATGCATGATAATCAATTATGTTACACCAATGTTGTTGTGCAGAATGATTACAAACATAATCCTGCAAATATACAGGTTTATGCACCACTCTAGGCAATTTAATCCTTAAAATAGGAGGCGATTTGGTCCTTAAAACAGGAAGTGCAGTTGCTGAATTTTGAGTTCTAAGAACTTGCACCAAATTAAAGGTGTTCTTGCACCCTTTAATTTGCCCAAGCTTGATAGACAAGGGCTAGTACAATGATGAAGGAAAACAGCCCAAAAACGTGCACAAAAACCACTTCCAAGAATCAAATTCTTGTTCTTTTGAATGATGAATTGCCCGCTTATGGGCTTTCTTGGAGACGGGGATATGAAGTAATTGCCACTCAAGGGATGACTACCTTGTAGTGTGCAATGTGATCTTGAATTTGTTTGACTAACAAATTCAAGAAGTTGAATGTGTGACTAACATTCAATCCACAAAACAACAATGTTTTGAAGAAAAACAACAAATGTATTTATTTGAAAAAATCTGAAATCCCCCTTTTACAATGCCTTAGGCCTCTTATTTATAGTGTATGAGGCCTTCTAAAATTAGTTCATGCTTTTAACAACTCAGCCCAACATAAGGAAAGTATTAAAAAAGGTCACGTGCTAACATGTGCACGTTTTAATGCACAAAAATCAGAAAATCAACACGCACAAAATCTGACAGTCACGCTTGCGAGCAGGTGATCTTGAGCAGCTGTTTTGGAGACCTTCTTGCGATTATCTATGGAACTCTTAGGTTAATATGGAAAGTTCCAAGTGCAAAGATTTCAATTCATCCTTTATTTTCCTCTGAAATGTTTCGAGGTGCTGTAGGTGATTGAGGTAACGTGGGCTGGTCAGCAACTTGGGCAGCAGCATTCTGTCCGGTTTATTGTTGACCAAGCGATCTTCCAGTCGATTTCTAGTGGTTCTCTTGTGCTCATTGGAGGTGGTCTTGGGTCTTGATAGTAGGAACCATGTATAGAGATTCTAGATTTGCCCTTGGTGTCCTCAAAGGTGCTCAGATTAATTCGTGAAGATGCCCGCAAGGTGGGCTGCTCGAATGAAGTTCGTGGCTGATCAACTTGCATGTTTGCTATTGTTTCTGGTATGAATTGGTTTTTAAGCTGCTTATTATCACTTGGCTCAATGTTTTCCTCCCATGTTGAAGCTTCTCCTATACTTGAACCATGTGTGCCATGCATATATGGTTCAACTCCCCCTTCTTGGGAGAGAATTGTCCTCAATTCTGTAGGTGTGCCTTTATCTACTTTAAACTTGTATCTCACATTAGCTTTATGAATATTCTCCGAGATTGAATTGTGCAGCTTCATCATTTCCTTGGCTTGCTCCACAACACCTATGGGTTTCCTGGCATGTTCATAAGTAGGAATCAGAGAAACAAGTAATAATGAGTTTTTTCCATAGGCACATTCAAAAAGTAGATGATTAGTATTATAGCTAGGACTTTTATCATGAGTAAACTCTACTTGACACAGCTTGAGATCCCAATCCCTTAGTTTTTTGTTCACTAAGGTTGCTTACGATTGAGTCCAAGGTTTTGTTAGTACCCTCTGTTTGCCCATAAGTGGGTGAGTGGTGATATGTACTAAACAAAAGCTTTGTGCCTAATAGTCTCCATAAGGTTTCCCAAAAGTAACTAAGAAATTTGTTGTTTCTAGGAAACTTATGCAATCTCATAATATCTGCAAAGTACGACTTAGCTATATTCTGAGCATCATCTACCCTTTTGTAGGTAGCCAAATGTGTTATGTCGGATAATCCATTATTAGCCCTAACCAGGTTTGTGCTAAGGTGCTCCCCAGATTTAGTAGCAACAGGTAGCGGCATGCATTCTCCTTTGTGAATATTAATTTCTCTCCATTCCTGCACCGTAAACGCTCTAACATTGGGACAAGCACTCTTGTAATGTTTTCCCTTTGGTGGTTCTCCCTCTCCCTAAGTGTAGCATGTAGGCTTCTCCTCATTTTTAGGTTATATTGTTCTTCCTCAGGCATAACCCTTTCTCTTTCCTCCTCTGAGTCACTCTCCTCGGTGCTATGCTCATACCTAACCAATCTTCCTGAATGACTCACTGTATAGGTTCCCTCGGGTTCATCCTCAGGTACGGAAGGCCAACTCTCTTCCTCTCTACCATTCTTGGCTACAAGCATGACCCTAGGCTTGGTATCCTCTCTAATCTCCCTCCATTCCTGTGTTGTGAAGGCTCTAGCATTAGGGCACTCGTCCTTATAATGTCCATGACCATGACACTTAAAGCACACTATCTTCTTCAGAGGTACAGTTGCCTTTCCTGAGGTTTTGGACTACCTTTTCTTGGTTGGTTAGGGAGACTATGATTGTTCCTTTTAGGTGGACTGTTATGATTCCAAGGTGGACTGTTATGGTTCCTAGGTGGGCTTGTTATGGCTCCTAAAGGTCCTAAAGTGGCTCTTCTTTTTAGAGTAAGTTTGTTCAATGGTAGTGGCCATATTAAAGGCTAACTGTAAGTCCAGATTAGGTATTAACATCAATTTTCTCCAAATGTCTTTCCCTCAATCCAGCTATAAACTTAGCTACCTTTAAGTCATCGGTCTCATTGATCTCACATAAAACGACCAATTTTTCCCACTCCTGTATATGCTCACTCACACTTCTTCCCCCTTGGTTTAAGGTACTCCACTGAAGGTATAATTGGTGCTTGTAGTTGTTAGGTACGTATTTTCTCCTCAAATGTTTTTCAACTTATCCCAAGTTTCAATCTTAGCCCTATCGTCCCTTCGTCTTTGTTTCTGAAGGCCTTCTAACCATATGGCTGCTAATTTGGTTAGCTTAATCTTGGCTAGCTTATATTGTCTCTCGGGTGTAGTGTTTTTGTACTCAAAGTACCTATCCAAACTTGCTTCCCACTCAATATAAACCTCCGGTTTGGTAGATTGTCCATCAAATTCCTTAAGGTCTATTCTCACCATCCTATCCTCTTGGTCCTCATTAGGCTCAACCGGTGGATGTTCTTGGTGTCCTAGGCCAGTTTGGGCAAGCAACTGGGTCATCCTATATAAGGTCTCTTCTATGGCCTCTAATCTAGCGTCCATGTTTCTAAGTTTCAACAGCTAAGACCAACTCACAAAGCACACAAAGAAAAATACAGAAAAGGTGCACGGGTTTCTAACACAAACGAATTTCTTGATAAAAATCAGAAAACAAATTACATAGCAAAATATAAAAACTATAGTGAAAGCTAGCAAGATCAATTTTAATGTGCACAAGACAAAATACAAAAACAGAAGTCCTGGGCAATAATATGAATTCAATGTGCACAAAACAAGAAACAACAATTTGCAAATTTGCTACCAAGATCTTTCTAAAGACTAATGTTAATCATGCAATACAAATTTCTGATTCAAAATCTATGTGCCCAATATTCTGACAGCAATATTTCAATGCCCACAACACGAATTTCGCAAGATTTGTTACAAAATTAGTCAACGTAAAACAGCAACAATGTGTACACAATTTGCATGTCAATGTGCACAAATAGGAAGGATGTGCACAAATAAACTTGTACCACAAATTTCTAAAATTCAATCTCCTTTAATGCACAACAAAAAAACAGAATGATTTGGTTATAAAATCAGCCAAGATGCACGTAAATCAGGTTTTTTGAATCTTTTTTTTTTTAAATTTGCTTCCGACTCTTATGTATGTGAAGACTAATAAACAATAAAGAACGAAAAATCATCACACATGCACAGCTTCTTTTTTTTTGATGGAAAAAAAAAATCAGAATGCAAAGAAAAAAAAAATCAGAAACAAAGAGATCAGAATGTGTATATTAATGCTGCACGAGAAATTCCTTACCCTCTTGTTCTTTTATCTTATTGTTAGACAACAAAGAGATAAAGAAAGGTGAGGATACTTGCAATAGAAAATGTGGGCTATTAATCAAACAACCACAAAACAATTCAGATATGCACAGCAATTTTTTTTGTTTCGAAAAAATCAGAACACTTTCTTTGTATAGCAATTTTTCTTGCGTTTTTTTCTTGCACAGGTCAGAATGCGTTTTTTTTTCTTCTTTCAATTAGAAATTGAATCGGGCTTTCAAAAATATAGCAATGAATAATTACATATCACCTCTAAAATGCAAAGATTAGAATGATATTACCAAAGATCGCAGGTTTGTAAAAAAAAAATCTGATTTCTTCTTGCTGCTCGTTTTCTTTTTGCATTCAACAGTGGTATTTGTGCCCTCTCGTAACTCGTGCTCTGATACCAATTTGCACCAAGATCGGGTCCTCCGGATTCTCGACCTTACACACGATCAAACTACTCAAAGGAAATCCTCTTTCTCAAGCCAATATACGCATAAAACACCCCAAATCTGTCCAAGAAAACCAATTCTTGGTTCTTGGTAGTATTTGAGTGTTCTCTTTGATTTCACGCCAAGATGAACGACTCCCAATCTTCCCTTGAGTTTCACTATATTAAGGGAAAGATTATTTATTGATTTGTTCCACAAATCAGGTGGGCTAGAAGGTGTTCCACACTCTTCTTGCGTAGGCTTATACACGCACAAACAAAGGAATTGAAAGAAAGAAAATTATGCACAAAAATGAAATCTGAATTATTATTGATTAATGAATGTTTCTTTATGCACAAAGAAAATTAAAAGTTTCCATCATCTAATCTATTGTTCAGTACCTTTCTAATTCCACCCATTAAAACACAAAAGGCACCTGACAGTGCTGTTCGAAGAAGCTTGCGGACTGGGCACCTTGGTCCTTGGTTTTACGGACTTTTGTGCACCACGAAGGGTGTTCTTAGGCCTTGGTAGTTAGACCCATGTGCAAGGATGACGTTTTGAGGTAGATAAACCTCTGGGCACGTCCGGTTTCGGCTCTAATAAGGGTACAAGGTGGGTTGGTCATCAATTTTGCTCGTGGGCTGAACTGTGTTGTTGTTCGAAATATTGATGACCACGTGACCTTGTGCCTTCGTTCTAGTTAGGTTGTGTGCACCATAAGTATGGTTCTTGGGTCTTGATGGCTTGGTCCATGTTTCAAGATGTCGTTTCTACCCTTTTCCAAGTTATTGGTGCACCGGTGGAGGCTACACGTGTCGTGAAGGTGGCTTGGTCACAAGGTGAGCTGCTGGACTGTTTCGTGCGCTTTGTTGTGCGTGTGCTGCTGGTTTGGGCTCCTTTTGTTGATTAATTTGCTTGGTTAGGTCATGCACTTGTATTTGACCATGTGTTGATGGGTGGACACATGGTTCAGAACTTCAGCAGGGACACAAAAGTCAGGTAAATCTGAGGTAGATAAACCTTCTTCATTACTACAAAAGGGAAGAAAAAATTTTCTTGTGCAAGTGGAAGGCACATCATTAATTTGAAAAGGGAAGAACCTTTCAAAAAATTTTACATCTCTAGACACAAAAACTAATTTTGTGTCTAAATTATAAACCTTGTACAACTTTTGAGTAGGAGAATAACCTAAGAAAACACAAGGTGAGACTCTTGGGTCTAAGTTTGATCTAAAAGGATTAAGTGTAGAAGCAAAACATAAGCCCTAAGATGGTTATAGTTAGGTTTGTTTCCATATAATAATTCATAAGGAACCTTTTTATTAAGGGCTTGGAGAGGCATTCTATTTATCAAATGAATAGCACACATTGGACAGTGTGCCCAAAAATGAATTGGCAACATAGACTGAAACCACAACGCTCTAGTGACTTCTAACAAATGCCTATGTTTGCGTTCTACAACCCCATTTTGTTGGGGAGTAGCTACACAAGTTGTCTATATTGCAATACCCTTTTCTTTATAAAATAACAATGTTTCTCCTTGGGACAACTCTTTAGCATTATCAACCCTCACACATTTGATTGTCTTGTTAAATTGTGTGAGTACTAAAGCATAAAAATGTTTGAAATGCATTAGAAAATCTGATTTATCATTGATAAAGATTACCCAAGTAAACCTTGAGTAATACACTTTATTCTTGAATTATGCCTTAAAGGCCCCCATATATCAATGTGTAAAAGTTGAAAAATATCAACTGTTTTTATTGCACTTCTAGGAAAAGGTTCTCTAGCCTACTTGGCTAAAGGACAAATGGTGCAAAAAACAATCCCTATGAACTGGTTTGATCTTGAGATCTGGGAATAAAAAATACAATTGATTAAAGGTTAAATGCCCCATTCTAAGATGCCAAAGTCTAGCATCTGTAAATTCAAGCAGCTGATTGTTGTGATGAACTGCTGCTACTGGTGTGTAGCTTCTTACATCAATATCTTTATTTGAACATTTATTGATATTGCAATCTTGAAGAAAGAAAAGAGCATGCTCAGCTCTACCAAATGCTTCCTCATCAAAGATCCCTGAATAAAGCATCCGTTAGCATCAAAATAAATGTGACAATTTAAATCTTTGATGAGTTTACTGACAGATATAAAATTAAAACAAAATTTCGGAACATATAAGACATTCCTTAAAATAATACCATTACATAATTTAACAATGCCTATTATTTCAACTTTAACTTGTGAACCATCGGGAATAGTGATGAAATGTGGTTTTCCTTCTAATCAATCACATTTGTTAAACATTTGCAATTTAGAACAAATATGATCCGAAGCCCCACTGTCCACAATCCACTTTTCATGACTATGAACACTAAAACAAAATTTGCCTGCCAAATGTGCATTGTTGCTACTGGATGGTTCTTTAGTTTCATTTGGAGCATTCTGCTTATTAAGTAAGTTGAGTAGTTGACCAATCTGTTCATCTCTCAATCTATTTCACCAGAAGCAACATTCACATTGTCTGAATTTAGGCTTTCAACATTAGTCACATTAGATGCAACTTTGTTTTCTTTTCTCCATGTGTTGTTCTTGATTTTAGAGGGATAACCATGTAGCTTCCAGCACCTATCTTGGGTATAACCAGTGACTTTAGACTGCTCACAATAAAACATCTGTCTTTTTCCACTTGAATTATCACCTTTTCCCTTGTTCTTGCAATAAAATTCCATATGCCTTAGCTGTCATAGGAGTTGGCTTCATCATCAAGATATTACTTCTTGTTTGATGATATTTGTTGTGTAACTTCAATAAGAATTGCACTTTGTTGACTCTTTGTAGCCTTTTGTGAAAGATTGCATTCACATCCACTATATGTGCAGAAAACAACCGGGTCAAGGGCATCCAATTCATCCCATATACCCTTCAATTTTGTGTAAAACTCTTTAATACTCGTATCACATGTTTGAGTAACTTTGCTTAAATCTTCTTCAATGTGAAATAATTGGGCTGAAGAAGATTGTCCAAAGCGATGTTTTAATTCATCCCAAACCTCCTTAGCCGTTTTCAACCACAGAATACTTTTAGTGATATTTTCATCTACAACATTCATGATCCATCCTATAACAGTATCGTTGACACGATCCCATATTTTACCAAGGGAAGCACTAGAGGTTGGTCTCTTGATAGACCCATCAACGAAGCCCATCTTATTTTTTCCTGAAAGAGCAATTTCCATTGCCCTTTTCCAACCTTTAAAACCAACTTCTTTGAAAATATTTGTGACTAGTTTGAGACTAGTATCAGTTGGATGGAGATAGTAAACAGAAGCGAGATTCATAGTAGTATCTTGATAGCGGTTTTCTAACGCGTCGTTAAACGCTAGAAACCAAAGCTAATCAAACAATATTTATACACCCTATTACAACTATAGCGAGAATAGAGGTAAGTTGGGGATCGAACCACAAGGACAAGGTTAGAAAGATTAAGTGCTAGGTATAGAGAAATAGAGTGTGTGTGTATGAAAGGGTGTTTGAACAAAACTATAAAAGCAATAAACAAGAATTAGGCAAGGAATGGGAAACAAACGGGGATGGTAGGATCCACCCTAGTTCGGTTCTAAGTTCTCATGGAATGCTAGATCAAGGGAGATCGAACGTGAATCGATCGAGACACTCTAGATAGCGAGGGGAAGTTGATGACATACAGCCATGCGAACGACCCATAATCGCCCTATGTCTCACTTAGGAGTGGCAGGACAAGATTCGCATCGAATATCAATCAGACAACCCACAACAAACCTTAACCCTAATCTAGCACATGAATAACATTCACCAAACCTAGGGTTTCACCAAACCAAAACCCCTAAGAAATCTACTCTAGCATATTGAAAGCAACTACAACTAAGAACAAGAAAGAAGACATGATTGAAACCATTAGGGCAAGATGAAAACAAGCAAAGAGCAAAGGTAAAGCAATAACTCTAACTATCAACTACTCTACAAAGCAATAAGAAGAACAAAAACAAGATTGAAAGACAAATAAACAAGATTCAAAGCAATAATCAAAACTAGGAAGAACAAAACATTAAATGGCATGAATGAAAGATAAAAAAGTAAGAGAGCAATAAAAGTAAACTTACAATAAACTTGAGGATGGAAAGTAGAGATACAAAGCTTGAATGAAAAGGAAAGCAATAAAACTAATCTAGGGCAAGAAAAGTAAAGAGAAAGCAATAAATGATGTTCTTAATAGAAGAGAGGGTTTCTATCTATCAAGGCATAACCCTTACATTCAGATTAGAGGGTTTATATAGGCTATACAAGAGGGAAACAAAAAGCCCTAAAAGGCCCTACAGAAATAAGCTTGAGAAATGAAAACATGTGCTGATTTTAAAGCGCATTCGCCCGAATGGAGGACAGCATTTGCCCGAATGGACCTTTATTCACCCGAATGAAATCCATTCGGGGTTTCCAGTAGCTTTGAGAATCAATAGGGACTTTTGATCCATTCGCCCGAATGGCTTAGGGCATTCGCCCGAATGCCACACCATTCGCCCGAATGGATGTGCATGCGGGTTTCCAGTAGCTTTTGGCACCTTTCCTTGAAGTTTTCCTTCCGTTCGCTCGAATGGGCTTGTCATTCGCCCGAGCCAGCTCAAATTCGACCGAATGGGTAGTCGAATGCATCTAATTCTTCCTCAAAACTTGTTATTGAAGTATCGGAAGATCTTGCAAAGTGTGCGAGGCTCCCGGGGATGGCTTGGGACACTCGAGAATGCTTCGATGTGCGTGTCTCATCTTCGACTTTGATGTCTAAGCCTTGAACTCGACTCGTTTTAACTCGAAACCTCCAAAAATACCTGAAATAACCTTAAAACACCACGGAGACAAGAACAAGGTAAAATCGAGCGTTAAACGCATAAAACCAATGTAAAACATCGAGACTCGACACCAAAGTGGGACACAAATGTGCTCTAAATCGAGCACATCAACTCCCCCAAGCTAAACCTTTGCTAGTCCCTAGCAAAGAAACTAGGTAGGAAGGACATAAAAGCACAGGGCATCCCAAACAACTAACTACAGAGATGGAACTAAACTACGAAAAGCATAAATCTAAGACTCACTGTCGTAGGAATCACGGTCGCACTTAGCACGTACGACAAGCCCTTTAAACCTCAAGGTCTCCCAAAGAGGACGAGTAAGGTCTCGTGAGGGTTTTCAGAAGGAGACCCACCAATCCAAAGCAAACAAACATGGTGAGAACAAATCAAAACAATACAAGCTGTGCATGAGCAAAACTCTTCCCTAGCCATAGGCGTGCAAGTACAATGGTCTCAAAGAACGCAATACCAAGAGAACGACCAAATCCACAAACTCAAGATCACTAGCGCAAGAAACATCACAGGCTATGCCACCCACTACCTAGAGAGGTCACAAGTCTACGCTCTCGGGTTATTTCTCAAAATATGTGAGAAACATGCAACGACGATCACGTGTTTGATTATGGTTCGTGTTTCGCTCATAATCATCCAACCAAAGATGAGTCGAGAGTCAAACACCTAATAGGGGCAAATCATGGGGATTGTATTATATCTAACTCCAGCACAGAACAAACTAATCAGACCAAGTCGAACAGGTTAGCAAAAGGGTTGTAATGTTAGCTTAGGGTTAAGGTGGGATACATTTGGGGATGTGGAGCTAAGTAGAGGATAGCAAGTGACCCTAAACGAAACAACCACAAACATCTCATGATAAATCAACAAATACTATATCCATCGACCATAATAACCCAATAATCTCATGTAAGCACGTTGATCTCTATCATAAAACACTATAAAAAAATGTGAAATCTCATAAGCACATGTGTCTCCAAGCTCATCTCCCAATGAAATATAGACCTCCTCACTCAAATTAATGTATGTGTATCAAAACTCAATAAAGAACAAGAGAGAGGTCTCGTCAACCAAAGAATGTGTATGAATAATCATTATGTAAGCACTAGAGGATGAAGGGAGAAACGATAAGAGCTGGACACGAAATGAATAGAGTCATACAAACCAACAACCATAATATCATAACCAAAAGCCCACAATCACTGTAGCACACAAGAACCCCACCATCACAAAGCTATCCTCTAGGTAAGAAAAGGACAATTTGGCTCATGTAGAGGCTAAACAATGTGACTACAAAAGAAAAGGAAAAGGCAAAAACTTAGCTTATCCTAATGTCAAATTACGTTCAAGGTAGGCTATTTGGCTATGTAGTTCAATTCCAGCGAACGTGTTATCATCCCTGGTCTCATGAAAAGCCGACTGTACTGGAGAAGAACCGACACAATACTTAGATCCCCTAACTAGCACTCATAATGAATGGAACTCGCAAGGAGTCCAAGAAGGCTCAATCCTTACAGGCTAGTCGAAATGCACCTCTAAAGGTAGACATCCAAGCCACCAACCAAGCAAACTCAGTTCCCCCAAGCTATATGGAAAAAGGTCAGACTCTAGGTCCCAAAACAGGCACAAGGCTAAGGAAATACGAGTTTGCATAGGACTACAAATGTGCACAACAGAAGCTTGCATGCTAGCCTCACAACTCAACCATTTATTGAAAGCAAGGATAAAACACTAACTATACAACCTAAACATGAAACTGTACAAACTACATGAGACAAAAACTAAACAAACTAAACATGCGAAAAACTAAAAGAAAAACTAAACAATAGTTACAATAATGCAAATCTTTCGGGGTTTTGAAAGCGTAAGCGCATCCTCCCCTAAGCTAGCTTAAGAGTCGTCTCGGCGATGGGGAAGGCGAAAGGAAAACCAAAACAACGAAAGATAGGCATTATTGGAACCAAAGAAAACAAAGCAAACATCATATAAACAACATAAAACACCGGGTTATCTCCCGCAAGTACTTTTGTTTGACGTCGTTAAGTTCGACCCAGCTAACCACCAGCTCAGACAGAAAATGAAAAGCTAGGGAAAGAAATCACACCTGAGCTAGGAGCGGACTCACTCCTAGCATCACCATCACCTCGAACATGGTGACCATAAACTCTCCACCTCGCAGCAGTGGCGGAGGTAAGCAATGTAGAACCGGGGTCACCCGGTGGTATACTTAGACATGGGGCTCCCCCAAGCCAGGGTGGAGCCATCTTCTTCTTTTTGTACTCCTTTTTCTTTCTTTTTCTCACCCGCTTCCTCTTGCGGGGTTGCTTGTCAACACCTTCAGCTTTATCATCATCTTTGGCACGCACAAGAACAAACTTCTCCTTCTCAACATCAACAAACTTTTTCTTCTTCTCAACATCATACCTCCTCACTTCATCACATAAAATCATCGCATCATCATGCATATGGGCTTCAAGAACATCAAGCCCCCCAATCTTATCACCATGAGAATCATCCACAACATCAAGAGAGTAAAGTTACTCGACCATGGGCTCCTTGGAAGACTTAGCAAAGCCAAAACCGCTTGCTCGTGGGCTGCCCTTATGGTAATAGTCTCGGTCTCACAATCAATTAGGGCACCCAAAGTCTTCAATGCATCTCTCCCAAGTATGAGGGGAGTGTAAGGATCTTCCACCATGTCTAGCACAACGAAATCACATGGGAAAACCACACTTCCCACTTGGATCGGAAGATCCTCAAATTCCCCACATGGAACCTTAACGCTTCGGTTGGCGAGTTGGATGGACTTCTTTGATGGCTTAAGCTCAAAAGCGAGTTGCTTGGCGATACACATCGGCATGAGGCTAATCGAGGCCCCTAAATCAGCAAGTGCTCCCTTGGGCTTATGGTTCCCAAGAGTGATGGGGAGCACAAAGGGTCCTCGAGCCTTTTCCTTTTTGGCCCAAGTGCCGTGAATGATGGCACTAACTTGTTCCGGTAAATTTATAACCTCACTTTGTAGCCTCTTTTTGTTCCCCAAGAGAGTCTTCAAGTACTTGGCATATTGAGGCATTTGCTCCATGGCCTCTAAGATCGGGATTTTCATTTCCAATCGCTTCATATGCTCAAGGAACTTCAAAAACTTGGCTTGCAATTGCTTTTCCACCGCTCTATATGGGAAAGGTAGCGGTGGGGCATGTAAACACTCATAAGCTCTCCTCTCTTGGATTTCTTTCCATCTTTCTTCTTGCTCCAACTTCTTCTTCTCTTTTTCCTCTACCACTTCATCTCTCTTCTCAAATTCTTGTTTCCTCTTCTCAATTTCTTTCTCAAAAATCTCTCCTTCTTCCTCTCCCCCAAGCTCATCCTCATGCTCAACATTCTCTTGGAGATCGTCTTGCACGTGTGGTGGGTTAGGAGATGGAGGTTGGTTGGATGGGTTTAGTGTTGGTGGAGGTGGTTGTTGTGCTAGAAGTGCAAGTTGGCTCTCGAAATTTCTTTGTTGAGCTTGAAGTTGCGTCATTTAAGCAATTAAATTTTGATTGATTTGAGCAAGGGTACTCATTTTGGTTGTCATGAAGTCTTGGTTTGGAGCGGGGTTTGGAAGTGGTTGGGTGGTCGGATAAGGTAGATTGGGGTTGGGGAGTGGCACTTGTGGGTAAGGCCTATTTCCATTTGGCCTAGGGAAGCTACCACCTGCTTGGTTGTTGAATGGAATATGATTGTTGTAACCTTGGTGGAAGTGCCTTGGCCATTGTTGGGATTGTAGGGAGGTCGGGAGGACGGGTTGTTGAATAAGCTATATTGAGAATACCCTTGAACTTGGTTCCCATAACCCATCACAGCTACATATTCGAGATTGTACCCATACCCATCAAAGTTCGTCACTTGGGCCCCTTCAAAAGTACTTGCCCCATAATCTACCGATGCCACATGCTCCGGATTCCGACCTCCACAATAGGATATATCATGATTAGTGCCCCACAAATACGACATGAGAAAGGTTTGGCTTCACTAGCGGCAGAGACATTAGAGCTTCCTTGGGCTAACTTAAGCTTGGACAATTTCTTGTCCATGATTGCTTCAATTTTCGCACCGATCGAATCAAGATTGGCCTCGTCGATCGCACCCCTTGTTTGCTTGCTTCTCCTTGTCCCATCCCAAGCGCTATTCTTAGCGACCTCTTCAATCATTTCCCTCAGTTGGTTGCATGGGACCTTTGAAAGTTGTCCACCAACTGCGGAATCTAGTAGTGCCTTTGTTGACTCATCAAGCCCATCGTAGAAGAAGGTATTAACATGGTTCTCCCCATATTCATGATGGGGGCAAGCTCGAAGCATACCCTCGAATCTAGTCCAGGCGGCACTTAGGCTCTCATCCTCATCTTGTGTCAATGACGCGATCTTTTTGCGCCAATCTTGTGTGCGATTCGTGGGATAAAACCTTTCGAGGAACACCGTTTTAAGTTGAGCCCATGTGGTGATGGAGTTGGGCTCTAAGCATTTATACCAATCTTTGGCGTCCCCCGCGAAACCAATAGGGAAGAGGCACATCTTGACATAATCAGGGCTATTGGGGCATTGGGCATGAATCTGCAAGTCTCTGCAAATGCCTCCAAGTGTTGGAGAGGGCACTCGTTTCTCAAGCCACTAAAAGAATTACCCTTCACCAAGATAGTGTATTGTGGGTCAATGCGAAAGTTTGGTGGGGCATCCGGTAGCACCACACCCCCTTGAAATTCTCTAGAACCTGGGGCCCCAAACTGCCCAAAAAGTGGTTAATTATCGGCCATTGGTGGAGAAGGACGTCTAGTGACCCTTTGTATCTCGGGATTATATGGAACAAGCTCTAGTTGTGATCTCCGTGTGCTATAGCTCATGCAAACAACACTCGAAACCAAGCGTAAGCACTGACAAGCAAAAATTATTCAAACAAAAACTAAAAGAAAGCAAAAATGAACTACAACAAACACAAAACCTAACTATAACGCCGTGTCCCCAGCAACGACGCCATTTTGATAGCGGTTTTCTAATGCGTCGTTAAACGCTAGAAACCAAAGCTAATCAAACAATATTTATACACCCTATTACAACTATAACGAGTATAGAGGTAAGTTGGGGATCGAACCACAAGGACAAGTTTAGAAAGATTAAGTGCTAGGTGTTGAGAAATAGAGTGTGTGTGTATGAAAACGTGTTTGAACAAAACTATAAAAGCAATAAACAAGAATTAGGCAAGGAATGGGAAACAAACGGGGAAGGTAAGGATCCACCCTAGTTCGGTTCTAAGTTCTCATGGAATGCTAGGTCAAGGGACATCGAACGTGAATCGATCGAGACACTCTAGATAGCGAAGGGAAGTTGATGACATATAGGCTATAGCCATGCGAACGACCCATAATCGTCCTATGTCTCACTTAGGAGTGGCAGGACAAGATTCGCATCGAATATCAATCAGACAACCCACAACAAACCTCAACCCTAATCTAGCACATGAATAACATTCACCAAACCAAAACCCCTAAGAAATCTACTCTAGCATATTGAAAGCAACTACAACTAAGAATAAGAAAGAAGACATGATTGAAAGCATTAGGGCAAGATGAAAACAAGCAAAGAGCAAAGATAAAGCAATAACTCTAACTATCAACTACTCTACAAAGCAATAAGAAGAACAAAGGCAAGACTGAAAGACAAATAAAAAAGATTCAAAGCAATCATCAAAACTAGGAAGAACAAAACATTAAATGGCATGAATGAAAGATAAAAAAGTAGGAGAGCTATAAAGAAAGTAAACTCACAATAAACTTGAGGATGGAAAGTAAAGATACAAAGCTTAAATGAAAAGGAAAGCAATAAAACTAATCTAGGGCCAGAAAAGTAAAGAGAAAGCAATAAATGATGTTCTTAATAGAAGAGAGGGTTTCTATTTATCAAGGCATAACCCTTACATTCAGATTAGAGGGTTTATATAGGCTATACAAGAGGGAAACAAAAAGCCCTAAAAGGCCCTACGAAAATAAGCTTGCAAAATGAAAACACGTGCTGATTTTAAAGCGCATTCGCCCGAATGGAGGACAGCATTTGCCCGAATGGACCTTCATTCGCCCGAATGAAGTCCATTCGGGATTTCCAGTAGCTTTGAGAATCAATAGGGGAACTTTTTGATCCATTCGCCCGAATGGCTTAGGGCATTCGCCCGAATGCCACCCCATTCGCCCGAATGGATGTGCATTCCGGATTTCCAGTAGCTTTTGGCACGTTTCCTTGAAGTTTTCCTTCCATTCACCCGAGCCAGCTCAAATTCGACCGAATGGGTGGTCGAATGCATCTAATTCTTCCTCAAAACTTGTTATTGAAGTATCGGAAGATCTTTCAAAGTGTGCGAGGCTCCCGGGGATGCCTTGGGACACTCGAGAATGCTTCGATGTGCGTGTCTCATCTTCGACTTTGATGTCTAAGCCTCGAACTCGACTCGTTTTACCTCGAAGCCTCCAAAAATACCTAAAATAACCTGAAAACACCGAGGAGACAAGATTAAGGTAAAATCGAGCGTTAAACGCATAAAACCAATGTAAAACATCGAGACTCGACACCAAAGTGGGGACATAAATGTGCTCTAAATCGAGCACATCAGATCTTGCTTCTTTTCTCCCTTATGTCCTATGATAGTCTGCCTTCTAAACATAAACCAGAAGCAGAAAGAAAAAAAATTGGTAAAGAAACAGAAAGAATGAGGGAGATCAGAAGCTGATATTCAAAAACAAACAGAAAGAAAAAAAATCAAGGCGGGCTATGCTCTGATAACATGTTAAAAGTAGTGCCAAAGATTAACAATTAACAAAGTAGAGTTTTTGTATATTAATTTCTCAAATAAAAGAGTACAGGAGAGCTATATATATAGCTTTAGATACAATACAGTTGTTCAAGAAATAAAGAATCAGTTAGTTATAACTGACTGAGTTACAAATTGACTTACTAACAAATTAGATATAACAATCTAAACAACAATTAATGACACGTGCAAAATAAAAGAAGCTAATCCTATATTAATAAGAAGCTATACTGAAGAGTTGCTCATATCTGCACACCTTCTGCACACTTGTTGTATTGCACATCTTCAAAGCTACATACTGCACACTACTGTAGAAAACCAACAATCAAGATCATGCATTCTAACATATGGCATCGTTGGCATGATTGGGAAGTTTTGAAATAAATAGGGATTTTTTATAATAAATAAAAAAATGAGCGTACATCAGAACTATTTCTCGAGATAAGTGTCTCTTTGTTAGAGCCTCTAGTCAAGTATTGTTCACTATTAGTATTAGTAATCACGAGAAAGGTTTAATAAAAATTCAACTAAAGTTTTATTCGATGTTAACAACAAACAACACTGCAACAGAACGGAGATGTAGCGACAGAAGATTTGCTCGCCATTTTCATGGCTAAACGCTAGAGCGACGGACTTACGATGACAAAAACTTGTATGTCGCTAGAGTTAAACCGTCGCAAACACGGTCATAATTAAATATTGCGATGAACTTAGCAGATTCAGTCGTGGAAACTAGCAAAACATTTTCCTCGCTAGTCCATCATACGTTGCGAATATGTGTTATCACCGTGTCACATGTCCGTCGCGATAATAATTGACTAAAACCATTTTATTTTAAATTTAACATTTAATTATTTATCATATTAAAAATGTTATTATTAATAATAAATATATATTTGATAATTTATTATGATTATAATTATTTTTATAATTATATTATATTATTTAAAATTAACACCTTTTTATGAGTTTTTTTTAGAATTTTTTTTTAAGTAACACGTTTATGCCTTATTGTATCATAAAAAATAATAACACCTTTTTGCCTAAAAGTAACACATTTTTTAGTAACACTTTTGTAAGCGATTGATTTACCGCAGCGGTTCTTATATAAGGATGAAGTTTCACCAAGCTAAGGAGCACAACTTCCCTGCTGCTGCTGCTTATACTTATATTTATATAACAGCAACATATATATATACTTCTCTATATATATAACCTTACGCTTGTAACTGCTGCTAACACATGCTAGCATAATAACTTGTATACATGCTTATATGTAGCATATGTCTTTATGCTGTCTGTACTTAGCAACTCTGCTAACCTTATGCTTGCTGCTGCTCCCAACACTGCTCCCAACTCCTGCTATACCCTTTGCTATACATATGCTGCTGCTCCTTACGCCTTGCACCAACTGCCTGTACTTATATATACCTAACTGCTGCTGCTGCTGCCTTATATACTCCTTTCTCTTTTATATATATATACCACACACACACACACACACACCTTGGCTGCATACATGTATGTAGCCAGCAGCCAACCAGCAACCAGCAACAGCAACCAGCAGCAGCATATACATATGTAACTGTACCTTATGCATATATATAGCAACCAGCAACAACCAACATGCTACTTGCTGCTGTAGCAACCTTGCTTGCTTAGCCTTAGCCAACCCATGGCTCAACATACACGCCTTGCTCATATATATACACCCTTGCTTATGCAGCAGCAGCATATAGCATGCTTAGCAGCACCTTGCTGCTGCTCATATGCTCTTTCCAACCAGCAACACGCCACTCCTTGCTTTGCTATATGCTGCTTATATACTTATATGCTGCTCTAACATATATACATACGCACACACACACACTTGGCAGCCCTTATATATATATACAACTTATACTTATATACTCTATATATATATATATATATATACATATATATAATAACCCAGCAGCACCTCCAGCAACTGCACAACAATATGTGCATGTATGTGTATGCATATGCCTGCTCCTTGCATACATGCTTGCTTATGCTTAGCAACACTCCAACACTGCTCAACAACAACCTTGCTCCTTTCCTATACTGCTATATTACTTAACATATACATAGCCAACATATATGCTGCTGCTGCTGCTGCTGCACTATATTTACTGCTGCTTATATGCTCCAACAACATATTATATATAACAACACTGCTCTTAACATACATGTCCTGCTGCTGCCTGCCTGCAACACGCCTTGCTTGCCTGCCTTATGCTCACCAACAACAGCAACCCTTGCCCTGCCTATACTGCCACTGCCTGCCACACCCCACTTGCTGTGCTGTAACAACCAACAACCTTGCCTGTAACGCCACACTGCTGCCTGTAACTGCATATACATATACACACACACACACACCTGCTGCTGCTCATTATGGTGATGCATGTAGTCATTTCCTATCTTGTTTTAGTGGCACATGCTCTTGGTCCACTTACTTTTCACGTAAAGGGTTTTTATCTTAGGAGGTTTTGGGGAATTTGAGATTTCGATTAATTTGGTGTTTTCTTTATTACCCATCTATAATGCTTGTTCACAATTTTCAAAATACCTTGTACAACCTTGTAGCCTTGCTTGTAACCAGCAGCAACCAGCCTTGCTCACTGCCTTGCTACACTTGCTAACATGCCCTTGTATGTAGCAACAACACATACACTATACACTGCCTATATATATATACATATATATATATATATATACACACACTGCTATATATATATATATATACACCACACACTCCACACACACTCCTTTCCTTACCAACCAACACTTATATATATATATACTTATATATACTAGCAATAATAACCAATAGCCCATGCGTGTGTAAAAGCAATACACATGTATGGCATGTACGTGGCAGCCTTGTGGCAGCCGGCAGCCATGTGTAACACTCCCAGCCAGCCAGCCAGCAACCAGCAATATGTGTAGCCTCTAGCAATAACAGCATATATAGCAATAATACGTAACAGCAACCACATGCTCAACAACCAACAACTGCTCCCAGCCATGTCCAGCCAGCAACATGGCAGCAGCCTCTTCTTGCCTGTGTAGCAACAACAGCAACAGCCAGCAGCAGCAACCAGCACCAGCCAACAACTGCTGCCTGTATATATATATACGTAGCAACATGTGTAGCCAGCCAGCACTCCCAGCTGCTCAACAGCAGCAGCAGCAGCAGCAGCAGCTAGCTGCTGCTGCTCTGCTGTAAAATGTAACCCAACATGTAGCAGCCAACTGTGTAACTATATTTACACACACCCACTTGCAGCACACATATACACTTGTATAACCAACCAGCAACAACAACTAACAACAACAACATATATATATATATATACTGCTCCCTGCCTGCTGTAGCAACACATAACACATACATAACTTGCATATATATATATGCATTACGCTGCTGCTGCTGCCCTTATATATACATAGATATGCTGCTGTATATATATATATACTACTATACCACAGCCAGCAGCAGCAGCCAGCTTGCTGGCAGCCAGCAGCAGCACGCTTCCAGCAAGCTTTGCTTATGCTGCTGTGGCCAGCAGCTATGCTAACTATATATTTCTATGTAACAACCACACAGCGCACACACACGTATATATATATATATTATGGTGATCGTGGTCCACTCCTATTTATCTTTGTTTTAGAGTGTGCGATATAGCGGTCCACTTCTTTGGGAGCTTTTCATTGGGGGTTTTTTTATGCTTGGGGAGGGTTTTTGGGGTCCCCAAAGTTTGGGTGTTGGTGTTTTCTTTTTATTATCTATAATATATTCTAATTTTCAAAATGTATATATATATATGTATGTATGTAACCTTATAACAACATATAGCATAACAACAACAACCAACTTAACCAACCTTAGCCAGCCTTATGTATGTAATGTGCTCCCAACAACATAACTTATGCTTGCTCACTGTGCTAACAACAACAGCAACCTTGTATATGAAATGTATATAGCACTGCTCCCAACAACCTTGCTGTAGCAACAACCAACCTTCTTCTGCTGCACTTGCTCACATTTATATATATATATATATGTAATATATGTAACAATATGTATATATATATATACGTTTATGGCATATATAGCACTTGCTTGCCTTAGCCAGCAACCCAGCAGCAGCAGCCAATAGCACTGTAGCCAGCTGCTCAGCAACAGCAGCAGCAGCCAGCCAACCACGCCAGCAGCAGCAGCAGCAGCAGCAGCAACAGCAGCCGCTGCTGCTGCTGCTGCCTTCCTTTATACTGCTTTCTTCCAGCAAATGGCAACGCCAACAGCGCCAGCAACGCGACGCCAACGCAACAACGCTGCTGCTGTACCTGCTGCGCCAACGCTTGCCAGCAACGCCAGCCCACATTTATATAACCTTAGCAACAACCAACTTATATAGCCAATAGCATATGTTTCTTCCAGCTCCCTTCTAACATGTATGCCAGCAGCAGCCAGCAGCAGCAGCAGCCAGCAATGGCCCTTCCTTCTTCTGTGCTCCCAGCAGCAGCAGCAACAGCAACCAGCCTTGCTCCCAGCAACAACAACAGCAACCTTCCTTTGCTGCTGCCTATTTCCAACAGCAACAGCAGCAACAGCAGCAACAGCCAGCCAGCCAGCAGCAACTTATGCTCTATGGGCAGCAACATAGCAACCAACCAGCAGCAACATAACAACATAGCAACAACAACTTATATATATATATATATATAGCACATATGTATATATATATATATATATAACAACATGGCAGCTAGCAGCAATGTTGCTCCTTCAACTCCAACAACAACCAGCAGCCAATAGCCCAGCCAATATGCTTGCTCCCAACATGCTCCCAGCAACAACCAGCAGCCAGCCAGCAACATGCATGCTAGCACCAACTCCTTTTCCTTCCTTCTTCTAACTGTATGTATGCTCGTAGCAACAACATAGCAACTTGTACGCTCTGCTGTAACAACAGCTATGCACGTATGTAGCAACCAACAGCCAGCAGCAACATGCTCCTTCCTTTCAACTCTTATGCTCGTAACCAACCTTGTAACAACAACTCCCAGCAATATACTACCTTCTTTCTTCTGTATATATATGCACACACTTGCCTTTGCAGCTTTACACATATATATATATATTATGGTGATGCATAGTCAACTCTATCTTTGTTTTGGTGGCTTTGTCTCTTGGTGCCTAACTTCAGAAGGCTTTTTCGTAGGGGTTTTTTTTTTCCCTCTTGGGGTTTTGGGGTCCCAAGTTTAGGTGTTGGTGTTTTTTCTTTTTATTATCACATAATATATTCGAGTACAAAAATATATATATATAACATATATATATATATATATATATATTTCTATATATATATATATATATATATATAACACAGCAGCCAGCAGCTTGCTCAGCTAGCCCTTCTTCCTTCAACTCAGCCAGCAGCAGCCCGTGACATCCCAGCAGCAGCAACCTTCCTTCCTTTGTATTTCCTTTCCTTTCAACATAGCAACCAGCAGCAACATGTGCCAGCCAGCAGCAGCAGCCAGCATAGTGGCAGCAGCAGCAGCAGCAGCCAACCCCTTGCCTTCTTCTTCAACTCTGCAAATATATATACATTTGCTTAGCAACAACAACCAACATAATAACTGTATATATGTAGCAACAACAACAGCAACAACATATATATATATATACATTTGCTGTACTCTAACTGCTGCTTGTATAGCAACAGCAGCCAACTGTATGTGGCATAGCATAGCTCAACAACAGCAGCAGCAACCAGCCAACCAGCTATGTGCTAGCACTGTATATGCCAACTGTAACAAATGTGTAGCAGCAACCTTGCTCATGCTGCTGCTGTATACACGGCCCTTGCTAACAGCAACCAGCAGCAACAACCAACTGCTGCACCAACAACACTTAACAACATAGCAACAGCAACAGCAACCTTGCTTGCTCCTTTCCTGCTGCTGTAACTTCCTTCCTTCCTTTCCTTTTACCAACAACAGCAACACTTGGCAACTTGGCAACATGCTCTTTCCTTCTTTCTTTCAGCACAACAACATGTAGCACATATACGCAGCAACAGATATGTATATATATATATATATGCTGCTACTATGTGTGGCAACATGGCCTTGGCACCTTGCTAGCTAACAACCAACTATTCCTTCAGCAGCAGCAGCTTATTGACGTGGCATGGCACCAGCAACTGGCTCTAGCCAGCAGCGCGCCTTGCTTCTTCAACAACAGCAGCAGCAGCAGCATGACCCGGCAGCCAGCAACAGCCAGCAGCAGCAGCAGCAGCAGCCTGCTCCAACAACAACCAGCCAACCAGCCAACCTTAACAGCACTTAACAACAGCATAACAACAACAGCATACAGCCACATATGCTTATGTATATATATATATATATAACAACACATATATATACTTATACTTATATATATATATACTTGCTCCAACAACATATATACACTTATATACATATATATATATATATACTTTCACATGCACATGTAATAACTTAATAATAATAGCCAACCAGCCAATATAACATGTGCAACAGCAACATGCATGTAATACATGTAGCAGCAACCAGCAGCCTTCAGCAGCTTATGTATGCAATAACCAGCAGCCAACCCCAGCCAGCTCAGCTAACAACCAGCATAGCAGCATAGCAGCCTTGTAGCACATATGTATACACTGCTGCAGCTATAGCATGTAACTTAGCAGCAACCCAGCAGCAACACATATGCTGCATAGCAACAGCCAGCAGCAACCAACTATATATATGCTTAGCAGATATGTGCCTATGCTGCTGCTGCTGCTAACACCTGTGCTGCTCTTAGCAACCTTATATGCTCAATGACATGCTTTGTGGCTGCACTGGCTCTGTAACATGCCAGCCAGCGCCGGCTGACAGCTGCAGCCAGCTGTACATTGTTCAGCTGCTTCTTCAACTCAGCTGCTGTATACAACCAGCAGCCAGCAGCCAGCCAGCCAGCAACAGCTGCCTTGGCCAGCCAACATGTAACAGCCAGCAGCCAGCAGCAGCAGCAGCAACCAGCAGCAGCTCCTTGCCCTTGCTCCCAGCAACACGCCAGCAGCAACAACAACCAGCCAACCTTATGTAGCCTTATGCTGCCACTTGAACACTGCTGCTCCCCTGTATACATACATAACCTTATATATATATATACACTTGCACACTGCTCAACAACAACAACCTTATGTATGCTGCTCCCATACATACCCTGCTGCTCACTCTTATATATATATATATATATATACTACCTTTACACACACACATATATATATATATATTATGGTAGTGCATGAGATCCTCCTATCTTTGTTGTTTGAGTGGCTTTGTCTCTTGGTCCCTTTCTTAGAGGCTTTTTTTCCGCTAGGGGGTTTTTTTTATCTTGCAGGAGGTTTTTGATCCCAAAGTTTCGGTGTTGGTGTTTTCTTTTATTATCTATAATATATTTACAATTTTCAAATATATATATATATATATATAACACTGCTCAGCATGGCAGCTGTGTAGCCAGCTAGCTGGCAGCAGCAGCCAGCCTGGCAGCAGCAGCAGCATAGCCAGCCAGCCTTGGCAACAACCAACATACAGCAATGACAGCCAGCAGCAACAACAACCAGCAACCAGCCAATAGCAACCAGCCAGCAGCAGCAGCAGCAGCAGCATAACGCTGCCGCCTTGCTATACTTCCTTCCTTTCAGCAACGCCAAATGGCAGCAGCAACCAGCAGCAACAGCAACATCGCCAACAACCTTGCCGCATTTGTATGCTAACTACTTCCTTTCTGCGCTTCCTGCTCCTGCTCAACACCTTAGCAACCAACGCAACATATGCTGCTCCGCCGCCACGCCTTGCCCAGCAGCCAGCAGCCTGTAGCAGCCTGTGGCAGCAGCTGTAGCAGCAGCAGCAGCCAGCCAGCAGCAGCCAGCAGCCAGCAGCAGCTGCATGTGTAGCGCCAGCCAACAACAGCCAGCAACAGCAACCAGCCAGCAACAGCAGCAGCCATAACAGCACCTTAACATGTAAATAACGCCAGCAACAGCAACAGCCAGCAGCAGCTTGCTGCTGCTGCTGCCTGCTATACTTATAACACATTTATGCTCCAACAACTCCCCTTATATATACTATACATATATAACAATATATATATATATATACACTCTATATACTCTGCTCCAACTTAACAACAACTTATATATATATATTTATATATATATATATATCCAGCAGCAGCAGCATGCAACTTCAGCCTGCTCCAGCCTTCCTTCTTATACCTTTCAGGCTATGACAACCAGCAGCAGCCAGCCAGCAGCAGCCAACAACAACAGCAGCATGCCAGCAACACTTGCTCAGCAACAGCCAACAGCAGCAGCCAGCAGCAGCCAGCAGCATAGCAGCCAACCTTGCTCCTGCCAGCAGCTGCTGCTTGCTCCCAGCAGCAGCCAGCAACATACTGCTGCTGCTGCTGTATTTGGCAGCCTTCCCTTCTTTCTTCCAACAACATACTGCCTGCTGCTGCTGCTGCTCCCTTGCTGCTCTTTAACATATGCTGCTGCTCCAACAACAACTTACTTGCTGCTCCTTCTTTGCTGCTGCTCCCTTAGCATGCTGCTGCTGCTGCTCTGCTGCCTCAACACTGCTGCTGCGCAGCAGCAGCAGCTAGCTATGTAACAGCAACCAGCAGCAGCATATATAGCATAACAACATGGCAACAGCCAGCAGCAGCAACCAGCAGCAACATATGGCAACACTGTAGCAGCCTATAACAGCAACAACCAGCAGCAGCAGCCAGCAGCAACAGCCAACCAACGTATACGCTGCTTCTTTCACTGTAACAACAGCAATATGTAGCCTTGCTGTAACAACAACAGCCAACAGCAGCAACAGCACTTAACCAACATATATATATATATATGTTTCTGTTATTTGTATATATATTTAGAAATTGAGATATATTGATGAAATCCGAGCAAATGAACGAGCAGGGGAGCCACGGACGGCCAGGCAAACCTACGAGGGGAAAAATCCATTGAGCCGCGAAGGGACGAGAGCGGGGCCGCAGCTGCGTAGGGGTTACAGGCTATCGACTTGGCTAAAAATGTTCTACCACCTTACACACCAGGATAGGCCAAGAGGACCACCTTACACACTAAATTTTAAGCTACACCACCACCCAAGACACCATAAGACACACCTATACACAAAAGAAAAACCAACCTAACAATCACCACAGACTAGAACCAAATAAGGTTCAAACACAAATGACAAGACTGTAAGACAAAACACTGAAGAAGCCAGCACACAAGGTAGCAACTAGCACTCAGACTCCATTACGAGATCACAGCTTCCAGATTGTGATTGAAGTCATGCGGTATGAACACAGCACATTCCACCAGCTCCTTTGCCCGGATAAAAATCTTAATCTTTAAGCTGTAAATAAAGCCATTAAAGTTCGGTGGGATATCCTCGAATTTTGATTTGTTCCTCGCATACCAAAGAGACCACATCACACAGCCAAGAATTAGTCTCCACGGCAGCTTCTTCCATTTATGACATTTCATCAAACCAAGCCACGCCAAAATGAAGTCTTCACATTAGTTTTGGAGTACACCTACAATTCCCCACCAATCAAGCATCTCCATTCACACACCCCACGAGAAGCTACAAGAAAAAAGAATATGGCCCATAGATTCCACTTCAGAGTTACAAAAGGGGCACAGGGCATGCTGGAGATCAATGATACCCTTTGTAAGGAGGAATTCCCCAGTTTTCAACTTTCCAAGGCAAGCTATCCATAAGGTGAGCTGGGTACGGTGTGGGTAGCAGTTTTTCCAGATCAAGTTTATAATCTGCTTAGAAATAATGGGCAAGAAAGAATCATAAGCCTTTTCAATAATTCATTTTATAGGGAAAGAAGAGGTACCTGATCCCATCCATAGAACACCATCAACACCCTCATAATGTGGAGAGCAAGGAGCCAACAAAACCATCAATCTAGCCGCTTCTGCATTCTCCCAATCGTATAGTGATCTGCGCCATCTGAGATACCAAGACCAGGATTCATTTTCCCATGTGCCCATCTGATAGATGAAAGAGTTTTTCTGTAGGGATACAACAAATAATCTAGGAAAGGAGCCTTTAAGAGGACCCCCTTCGCACCATTTGTCGTACCAAAACGGATAGAAACCCCATTACCGACCTTACAAAGCATACCGATCTTCAACAATAGACCTAATTTTGAGAGGTCTCATCATCATTAGACATCATTTGGCCCCAAATCCCATCTTTAACCAGCGAGAACGAAACTGAGGAAGCTTTGAGCCCATTGATTTTGTGGACGGATAGAAGGATTCTTTTCCAAAGGGTATTGTCAGCTTTAGAGAATCGCCACCACCATTTGAAGAGCTGAGTCAGGTTTTTATACATGATATTTCCAAACCCGAGGCCACCCAAGTTTTTTGGTAGCTCGATCGAAGACCAGTTAATGAAAGGGATAGGACTTTTGCCGTCGGAGGAAACACCCCAGAAGAATCTTCTCTGTAGTTTAACAATTTTCTAAGCAATGGCTTTCGGCATCTTGAACATACTCATGAAATACACGGGCAGGCTATTAAGGACGCTCTTTATAAGCGTGAGTCTACCAGCACTTGAGAGCAATCTAGCTTTCCAGGAAGAGAGTTTACTTTGAATTTTCTCCAAAACTGGTTTCCAAGTGGAGCTCCTGGTTATCTTATCACCAAGTGGGATGCCTAGATATGTAAAGGGGCATTTAGAGTGGCAGCAACCAACTTTCCCAGCAATCAGATTTGCCCATTCGTGATCCCTAGAATTCCAAGAGATGAAGCAGGATTTACTATAATTTAACTTTAAACTAGACATCAAGGCAAAGACATCAAGAATTCTAAAATATGTAGTGATACATACATCATTACGAGGGACAAAGATCAAAGTATCATCTGCAACTTGAAGGAGATTCAGGCGTACCTTATCCTTCCCAATGTGGACAGCTTCAATCAAATTCATCTCATTTGCCTTATTGAGTAGGCACACCAGCACTTCAGTAACAAGAATAAATAGGTAAGGAGAGAGGGGGTCACCTTGTCTCAAACCCTTCTCCATCTTGAACGGCTTTAGGGGGGAGCCATTAAGGAGAATAGACATGGAAGCGGATGTCACACAGTTCATGATCCAGTTGATCCATCTTCTACCAAAACCCATCTTCATCAAGGTAAGTTTGAGGAAAGACCAATTCACAGAATCGTATGCCTTCTGGAAGTCGAGCTTTAACAAGGCACCTAGGGTTTTTGATTTCTTAAGCCACCTAAGAGATTCGTTTGCAATCAACACACCATCAAGAATTTGCCTATCCATAACAAAAGCACTTTGGGATACACCAATCAGAGGGCCAATCACCTCTTTAAGCCGAAAGGATAGGATTTTGGAGATGATCTTGTAGAGGGCACCCACTATGCTAATAGGTCTGAAATCGTCGATGGATTGTGGGTTAGCCACCTTCGGGATAAGGGTAACCCATGTGATGTTGATATCTCTAGCCGACTGACCCGAATAGAAGAACTGAAGCACAAACTCATAAATTTCCTCTTGGATAACCTCCCACATTTCTCTAATAAATTTAAAGTTGTACCCATCGAAACCTGGGGCTTTTTTCGCACCACAAGCCCAAGCTGCGACTTTCACTTCCTCCCTAGAGGGGAGAGCTTCCAAGAAATCATTTTGTTCCTGAGAGATTATTCGATGAGAACCCAAATCAAAATCGAATTCTGACACCGGTTCCTGGGAGAACCTGTCAGGAAAGAAATCACGGACCTTAGCTTTGAGGTCTGAAACACCAGCAACTAGACTATCATTAATCTGGATTTGGACAATCTCCTTCCTTTTTCTTCTATGCAGTGTGGAGGCATGGAAAAACTTGGTATTATGGTCTTTAATGCTGAGGCCATATGATCTAGCCTTTTGTCTCCAGATCCTTTCCTTACGAATAAGCCAAGAATGAAGGAGGCATTGTGCAGCCTTCAATCTAGTTGTCTCCATATCCTTGAGGGGTCTTACATCACTCAAACAGCCAAGCTCATGGATGGCAGCTTCCAAACCACAAATTTTATTATCCATACACTTGAAATTTCTTTTGCTCCAATCCCTCAAATGGCCCTTAAGGATCTTTAGCTTACTATGAAGGGGGAGAGAAGGAATTTTGACCATTTGCTTTTGATAAAATCTTTGAACTCAGGATTTAAGAGCCAAGCATCGAAGGTCCTAAAGGGTTTAGGACCCCAATTATGATCAGAGGATGATGATTAAACTAGAGGGTTATGATCAGAGCAGCTTCTGTGGAGACCCTTCAAGATCATGTTAGGGAACATTTGCAACCAATCTGTAACACCCCGATATTTTAAAACGATAATTTCCCGATATATTTAATAAATTATTATTAATATTATATATATATATATATATATATATATATATATATATATATATATATATATATATATATATATATATATATATATATATATATATATATATATATATATATATATATATATATATATATATATATATATATATATATATATATATATATATATATATAATATATATAATATATATATATATATAATGTCTTATCAACTCATTTTGGGCCTGACCATGTTATATTCAACCTTTTTAACAATTTAACCTTTCGGGCCCCAAAACCTTAAACCATTCTTATTTCAAATTAACAAAAAAAAAGAAAAATAGGAGGGAAAATGGAAGGTTGGCCGGCCCTTTGGAGGGATTTTGTGGGTTTGTAACCCCCATGAGAATATGAGGAGAATAATCTTTATTGCCTTAAACATTATTATCCTAATTATTCTTTCCTTAATTCCCTTAATTGCCTAAACCTAAAAATTCACTCTTTCTCTCAATCTTCCTAGAAACATCAAGAACACACTCCCAAACCCTAGCAACCACACGCCTAGTTAGCTCTTCCAATCTTGAATTTTGGTGTTTTTCCACATAATTGTATGTTTAATTTTACATTTTATCTTTTATCAAGTTTAAATTCAATTGTATGATTTATGCATATGTGTGTGATTTTTGCATCCATGACCATTTCTTCCATGATTTAACATGATGATGTAAATTTTATATATAGTTATCAAATAGTAGTGTAGGATGTTTTGTTTTAGAATTTATCTTTATATGAACATGTTATATACTTATATTATCCTTAATACTTACTTACCATACCCTTAATGTCTACTTTCAATATCTTAACTGTCTAACTACATCATTCTTAATACCTACTTACAATATTTTAAAACATATATAATTGGTCAATCCATTTAGAGATGGTCTTTTCAAAGAGACCGTCTCTCACAAGAATTTGTGAATCCAAAATTCAAAAATGTGAAATCGGGCCAATGATAACGTATATTGGGCAAATATCAAAATTTGAAAATTGCAAGTAAATAAATGTCATTTACATTCATAAATTTGAATCATCATCATCATCATACATTCATACTATTACTAATTCATAAAAATTTTGTAACAAGTGTCACTTTACAATGCATTTTTATAAACATATGCCATGTGTCACACTAACAATCCAAGGTTTAGGTCATTCTTTCATCTTCCATAATAATATAATGCAATTATATCAATTAAGTTATTTGATGTGGTTGTAATTCTAATTGTTAGAAATTATTAGTGGTGAAATAAATTCCACAAATTCACATTAATGTTTGTATGAATTGTATCCTCAAAAAAATATTGATAATGTGTATTCTAGCCCATAAATAATGTAAGACTTATAAATGTTAGATAATTATTTTTAATGTCTCTCTTTATATTCCCTAATGCAATGTCATATAAAGTGAGGGTTTATTAGAGAAGTTAAATAGTTTGAGAAATAAAGTTAGAGTAATACATTAGGAGTAATTCATGCAATATTATTTTATGCTATAAATTCACAACAACATTTATGGTACTATTGAAGATTTTTCAACTACTAATACTTTCAATGGTCATCAAGAACATTTGAGTTTACTAATTTTAGTATTTCTTTCTAAAATTTAATTTTAGCATAGTTATGAGGGAATATTAAATCATAATATCTATTTAAGTGTATCACTATGATAACTTTATTAACACTTTCAGTTTTATTATATATTATGATTATGATTACATTTAGTACAAATTTGCTAATATTTAATTGATAACTATCAAGCATATTCGAGAAGTAGTAAAAAAGTTTTTTTGATGACTTTGCTAAACTTTGGTCAAAGGTCCTAGGTGTTATGAACTTCTGCAATCTGTAATAAACAAAAGTATGAACCGTGCATAGCAGGGGTATAATCCTAATCCTAATACTAAAATAAAATTGAATCTCCCATGAATTTTAGGTTATCAAACAATACCAATTCAAACAAATAAAGTGCAGGGGTCATGCACACTGTGTTGTCCAAGCTAGCAGTCCTGCCTAGGGATGGGCATGGATCTTGGACCCTAAGGGTCTAGACCCGACCCGAGTCCACCTTTTTTGGACACTATGGATCCGGGTCAAATCTGGGTCCATGACCTTAGGGTCCGGGTCCGGATTTTCAAATCTGAGACCCAGATTCGACCTAGATCCGACCCATGGACCCATTTACATCTTTTTTTTTATAAATTATATATTAGATATTATGTGTGTTGAATTGCTTGATTTGAAATTTTGTTATATTTTTTAACATTGCATTGTTTTGAACTTTATCGGTTCATGTAATTTAAAATTTGGCCGTTGTATCAATACTTTAAAAATTATAGACTTGATAAATATTTCGTTATAAGAACTTGAATGTTGAAAAACTGCATATGTTTCGCTCAAGTCTAAAGTATTAGAAGATCCTTGTTAGTCGAAAATGTTTAAATATTTTTATGCAAATGGTCGAAAATTGCACTTCATAATATACTTTTTGAAAAATTTTAGGAAAAAATAAAATAAAATTGTGTTGGACCCAGATCTAGACCTTAGACCCGCCAGACCCTAAGGGTCTGGGTCCGGGCCCAAAATTCTTAGACCCTACGGATCCGGGTCCGGGTCTGGGTCCAATAAAAAAATTAGGGTCTGGATCTGGGTCTTGCTGGACCTGACCCAGATCCGACTCATGCCCATCCCTAGTCCTACCCACACAACGTAGAACTCAAATATTAAGTATTCTAGAAAGTCCCCTTTTCGCCAAAGCAGATTCTGATCATTCTTTGCCCAGCTACAGGCAAGACCACCTTATTCTACCGTATCCATTATAATTTACATAACAATGGAAACATATTTAAAAAAGACGTACCTTCTACCAGAATTAATTAGCCGATTTTAGTCGATTACTTTGATAGGTGGGAACTGGTGAATCCGGACTGGCCAGAATATATTAGGCTGGAGGAAAGGTTGATAGATACTTTTACTAACACTCCAAGACTTGGGGTTCAACCCCTCTAATATCACATGGCTTAAATCCTCATAGTAAAAAGTGTAGCCACAAAAAGCCAAGTATTCCACATAATCTTGAAATCTAGAGAAATATGTGTGGAATTGCTCACCTTCATATTGCGGAAAAGAAAATATAGCCATAGATAAAGATGCAGAACATAAAAAATATATATATACACAACAAAGCAATATATGCAACAAAAATTAACAAAGATAAAATAAAACAAAATGACAGTGTACAGCCATTCCATTTCACTCGTGTTGTGGTCAGCAACACAGTTGAAGATGAACATTTACGGTTTAGGAAAAAGAAAACAAACAAAGACTAGAGTAAGAGAAGACGGTGGCGACGACGAATGACGCGGTTACTTTTCTTCCGGTGGCATAGAATAATTTCGGTAGACAGGGGCGGCAATGGCGAAGGACGATGCAGAATCAAAGGGAGGAGAAAATGGCGATGGTTGACTGCGCAGTTGCGAACCCGAATGGGGGAGAAATCAGCAGTGAAGATGGTGCTGGAGTGAGAAAACCTTGTGGAAACTACGGATCTGGGTGCAGCCATACTAATGTCGACGACCAAAGCAACAACGATACCAGAGGGTAGAGCAGTGGAGGCGGCAACTGTAGAGCAAGAGGTGTTGGAGGTGGCGACGGTAGCAGAGTTGGGCTAGTCGTAGAGGTTAGAGAGCTTAAGAGGGAATGATCCAGAATTTCATTTTGAAATTTTTAGAATATAATAAGAGGGAAAAACAATTATTAAGTGGGAGTGCCTTGAAATAGTCTGGAATATGGAAACTAAGCTCAAACCTGTAGGCACCTCCATTGATGATCCAAGCAATAACATCAGCATTTTTGTAAGGTTAAATGGAAAGTTATGCGTTTGTGGGTCACTTTTCCTCACAAAGAGAATTACCCATGTGGGTTTAATTTTGACCCACTCTTTTGCAATATACTTTTTTTTTCCTCAAGGCCTTACTTACCCATAAATCTTATATTTTAGCTAACCCAAATCTTTTTATCCTGAGAGTTGAGCACCAGCTACTATGTACTCAGTGCACAAGTTTTGCAACTCAGACTTCTTGGCATTAGCTTGGTTTTTTTATCCGTCACTCTTGACAAAGTAGAACAAAGTACAATGAGTATTCCCTGCAAAGACATAGATCACAAACCATCAAGTCCAATAGCTCCATGGTCTTTTTTCGGCACTGCGTTATGCTACTTCCGAATGGAAGCTTTAAGCAAGATATTATTCTTTTCGCTTATGGTCGAAGTTCGACCAACCTTCACCCACCTTGAGGACAAGGTGGATCTTTGGGCGTTCGGTATGTCATGAAGGGGGTTTTGGGGTTAAGTAATCAATTAAGGGTATAGTAATTACTGGTTAGTTGTTAGCTTAGAGAGAAAGATACTTGAGTGAGGGGTTTTTAGTATAAATAAAGATAGAGGGAAAGGGGAAAGAGCATCCAGAAGTTAGTATACACTTTGGTATTGAGTTTTACACTTATTTGAGAGATGGGAAGCTTCTCGAATTGCTTGTAACTATCGTTTACGTTTGTAATCGTCTTGTTTACATTTAATCTTTCTGTAACCGCCCCGAATTGTGAAGGCAAACACTAATTGGAATTTAGTATTAATCAAGCGGAAGCTTACTTTGCCAACACAATTAAGGGGTTACTTAAAGGTCAAACCAATATCCAAGTAAAATACTTGAACCAAACCAAAGCAATATAACGGAAGTCTTAACTGTCCAAAATATAGGAAAATTACAACCAAATCGAAATAAGTCCAAAGTTCAAATACATCCTTAAAATAGTCCAAACCTAAACAACCCAACTAATAGTCTCACAAATACAATAAAGAGATCTAAACAAATCTTCCGCTCGCATATCCATTCTCCGTCGAGGTGCCATGTTTACTCTAAAAATAAAACCATTGGAAAACATACAAAGCATAGTATCAGCAAAAAGGCTGAGTATAAACACACTAGTGCCCGTCAAACAAGTTATTAAAACTTTTTGATTTAAGTAAATTCATTTTGAAAGATGTTCTTTCATTTGATAAATCATATTATCATTCAAACTTAATTCAATGGTTTTATAGTAATAATTCCAAGTTCTAATATTTCATCATAAACCATAAGATCTCAATGGATCCAAATCGATTTCAAACTCATATCATAAGTTTGCATGGGTACTCTGTGAGTCATCCTGTGACTCGTTTGGTAGTCGGTCAACCGTTCGCGACATGTCCGGCAAGTGTAACACATGGTATTGTGAACAATACACGCTCAGCATTGATGACCCGTTTAATCATGCACACAACATTCGCTGTGGTATATGTACCAGCCATTTAGGCTAAAATATTTTTGTATGTAATATATACCTTGTAATTTCAATAGCAATTGAAAAGTGAAGAAAAAAAAACTATGAACTTTTTTCTTATGATAAATATCTTTTATTTGCAACATAGCAAAACATATTTTCTTTACAACATGGCAAAAATCAAAGCATAATCATAGCATCCATAACATTTGTATTATATTGGGGCATCACTAGCATGTGTGAAAATGCATCGTAACAAAAAGTGATTAATTCAATACGATTTTTCAAGGAAACCACTAAAATTTTTCGTTTCAATCCTTTGCAAAGTAAATATAACTTAAAAGAGTTTTGAAATTCATTCAAAACAAATAGAATTTAGTTCATAAGTCTATAAAATCTTTGTCACAGGAGAGTTTATAAAACACTATTTTCTTAAATACGAGATAGTTTTGCCGGTAATAAAATCGATAATTGATTTACAAAATACATATTAATTCTCCAACAAGGCCCACATTAATCAAGCCATTATAATAACTAATTAAAATGAATTTAAGGTTGTCCCATCAGATTATAATTGGTTATACAAATTTATAATGATTTTACGATTATTTCGACAATTTAGGTATTTGCCGTTATTTAAATGATGTTTAAATCCATAAAATTTATAAACCATCTAAGTAAAACTTATTTTATACTATGAGGTAGTAGGTTACGAACACAATTATAAATTTTTTATATAGGTCTAGTTTTACTCAAATTTAACTAACAATGTTACACCTTTAAATAATTTAACAATATTTATGAATTTGATAAATTAGTAAATAATTAATTATTAGCTTAATAAATTTAACCAAAGTTCTAGAAGTTATATAATACTTTTATTAGCTCATTTAAACTGATAAATATCATGTATGATATTTTATCTTTTTATATAGACATCATATCGATAAATCAAATAAAATTGGTTTAAAATTATTTAAGTCCGAATAAAATAATATAAAAAAATTTATAATGTTCCAGAAACTAGTTTAAGGAATATAAAATTTTACACAACTATTAAAAACCGTGTGGGATATTTTTAATAATTAATAGTGTTATTTTACCGATAAACCGAATAAAATTTATTTGAGTCCTTATATGGTCACGAAAATACATAAATATTCTTCGACATGTACCTACTGTGTATATAAGTGTCTCATAAAATTTTTCATGCCCAAACAACGTCATTTAGTATTTATTTTGTATTTTACCGTTTTCTAGCTTACCAATTATTAATAACCGTGTAAAAATTGTTAAGGTCCTTCAACGTCAATAAAAGGTTCCCAAAATTTGACCAAATTTATTTACTGTTTATATGAGTATATGATAAAAATTTCAAGTCTATATGTCTTCATTTGGTAATTATTTTATATTTTACTACTCCCTCCGTTCCTTAAAGAAGTTCTCACTTTCCATTTTTAGGTGTTTCAATTGTTGTTCCCGTAAGGAATCTTTCCATTTATATCACAAGTTTTGGACAAAAATAACCTCACTCATTCTCACTTTAATATTTTAATAATGATTATGGTCCCTACATATCTTCCACTAACTTCATCGTTATGGTCCCCACATGTTTCCCACTAACTCCATAACAACATTTTTTAATTAGCTGTAGTCCCCATATTTTTTCCACTAACTTTCTTTAAATACTTTTTTAATATCTGTGATCCCCACTTTTCTTCCATCAAATTTATTATTCAATAAAATAATATCTCCACTATCTAAAAGATTCCACTTTTCTTAATTCCCATAATATTCCCAATGAGAACATCAATAGGAAACGGAGGGAGTATTTCACAATTTACCGATAAACAATTTATCGATTACTCAAAAAGCATGAAAAATTCCAAACTAAATATATTCTGGCCAAATCTTGTTGGATACATTATAATATTATTTTATTATTTATTTTTTTATGATTAAGAGTTAATCTAATACCATATTTTATCATAAGAGTATTTAACACCTTAAAATCCCTTAAAATATCGATTTAACAAATAAAATTCAATAAAATTATTGAAGAGATTTTTTTAACATATAAATATTAGAAATTATTTTAAAAATGCATTTTAAATATTTTCCAAATCCATATAATCATTTCCATCCCAAATACTTTCACAAAGTAGTGTAAATCATGCCTTTAAGCATACACCAATTCATAAAATTAACATGCATGATGCTCACAATAATAATACATGTAATAAATCATTCCTTACTCAAATTATTATTTTGATATCATTTTTTAAGATTTAAGAACTTCTCTTTGGGAATTTTATTTTTAAAAATAAGTTTATACAAAACTTTCCCAACTTATTCTTAAATCCTTTAAAAATCACCCCATGTAATATACCTCGACTCCAAGCCTATATAAACATTTCGTAAGCTCCCATATAAGCTCCTATACATTCTCAGAAGTGGTTTCAACTTCGGGTCCTTGCCCTTCAAGTCTCAACTCCAACTCTTCAACTAAACATATTGCATTCATCCAAAAATCAATAATAATTTTGGATTTCTAACATGCACTTAACTTTCCTTAGTTGGAGTTGTTAAACTAATACCTATGATGATTTTAACATATTTGGAGTGTACTTATTATGTTGAGCAACATACTTAATCAAATCACATAATTTTACTTAAAATCCTTGAAGTAAGAAAATTTATATGTTTGTTGCAATACATCTTCTTATTTTCTACTGTAGTCGATTTCTATAGATTTATAAGTGATGATTTTATCAATCTTAGGGATAATGATCTTAGTTTAGAGAAGGATTCATGTAAAAAAAAGTTTTACATGACCAAGTTTAAACAAAAATACTAGTGGAATAAAGAAATGAACATAACTTACTATATGCTTGGTGGATTTCTTCAAGTTTGGAGTCTTTGGAAAGCTCTTGAAATGAAGATTATTTTTATGGAATATTTGAGTTTATAAACATTGATTTTCAGAAGTTTTAGATGGGTTTTTGAAGAAGATTTGATGATAAAAGAAGGTGTTTTAGTAGTTGAAAGTTTGAAGGCTTCTAGTGTTTGTTCATGGATGAACTTGAGAGTAATGAGTTGGGGTTTATGGCTGAATTATTATTCAGAAAATAGAGTGTTTTTGCTTCAAATATTTGCCTCTTGCGTGCTCGTAATGATGCACAATCTAGATTAGAACAAAAGGGGTTTTGAATAGAACAATTTGCTGTATGTAAGTGTACAAAGACTAAAAAGAGGTGTAGGGGTACAGCAATTGGGGCTGCTGTTTGGGGCTGTTTTTGAGGTGATTTTTGTCTCATTTTGGTCTATTATAGTGTAGGAAAGTGTTATCTAAAATAGTTTAAAGTTTGGGTAAAAATTGTTGTACATGTAACAAGTTATGTAACTTGTATTTCAAGTTTAAAATCACTTGTGTATGTGTATGAAATATTTAATTTACTCCTATCATGGTTAAATAATATGCTCGGGCAATAATTAAAATTTTCTCGAACTGTTTATCGGTAATTGCTCAACTTTAAGTTTTACCTCCAAAGTTTACGTTTCTTGTTATGATTCATAACCACGTTACGAATTAACAACTTTCTATTTTTCAAATTACTACCATCACTAATTAAATTATAATTAGTAACGAACAAATATTAAAAAAATTTAGGCGCTAAAAACGACTAATGAAATCTCATTAATAATGCAACTGTTTCACATAGGTTCGAATCATAAGTTATCCCTTGATATGCCCCAGAGTGTATTTTTTTACACCTTTACAATAATGGAAGATCGGTTCCTTTGTATTGAAAACCTTTACAACACGATTGATGCAATTGGAGGCGGGTTTGTTTTATGGAAGGTACGTGAGGGTTTAACCCACTCTTTTGATATCATGGATTTGGCCTTCAATAAGAGTAGGGTTATGTACATCTAATACTAATCTTCTGCTTAAATGTGAACTATTTGTGGCATTGGAGTTGTAAATTATAGTTGGTTATTACAAGGATAAGGTTGCCTACATCTATTTCCTTAGACTTTGGCTAAAACTAAATAAGGTTAGCTACATATATTTCATTAGACTTTGGATAATAAAGAAGAATTTCTTCAAACTAATTGCTTTATAGTGAAATCGGGATAATGTTATGTTGCTGATACTCAAAACTTATCATAGATTTTCATTATTTGTATTGCAGAGGTCTCCAAATTACAATTTCTGGATCTTTCTAAGAATGGAATTAGAGGGAAAGTGCTAGATTTTGTATCCAAGTTTGATGGACTTGTAGCACTCAACATTTCAGATAACAATGTTACGGGTCATTTACCAAAATCATTGGCAAAGTTAAAATCCCTTTAGCTTTTAGACTTATCAGTGAACAAGCTTGAAGGAACATTTCCTCCACAGTTAACTACACTCATAGCAAACCTTTCAATCTTCAATGTTTCAAAGAATCAGCTTGTGGGTCCGATTCCACCCGAGTTCACTCATTTTTCGAACAGTTCGTTTGAAGGCAATCTGGGTTTATGTGGACCTCCATTGTCCAAATCATGTTAACGAATATGAGAGTAGCAAAACAAAATCATTCTTTGCAATAGTAAAAATCCAGCAACATCAAATGAATTGTAGCAAAACAATATCAATATATGTATATAGATGTGTGATTTGCAAGGTGTGTGTGATCACCACAAAGAACTTAGGCTTTAACTAAAATTGTTCCAATGAAGAAACCTTGTGTTTGTTTTATTGATTTTTGAAATCACAAGCACTCAAGGGTATAAAGATTTAAGCTTTATTTGTACAACACCCAAGAACAAAGTTAAGGATGTTCTTTGTAATGAAACAACTTACTTCTATGAACTAGGATGAAAAATATTGTGTGACAACGAAAATAATAATCGAAAAACAATAAAGAAATTTAATGCAAATAATAAGAAGTCACACCAGATTTTAAACATCATTCACTATAGACCGCAAAGAATAACAAAGATGAATCCACTTTTTCTCTCAAAAAAGGGCTCACTTTTGTTTGTGCACTCTCTATGAAAACCCTATCCCTAATTCAGGTGAGTTTCTATAGTAATTGCCATAAAGAAGAGGCTTGAGCTCCAAGGAAATAAAAAAAACGACCAAAAAGTGGGAAGCAAAACTGCTCCTGTACTTCCCGTAGCTTGTAGCCAAATCTGTTGCCACTCCTTTCCCATAACCGCCTAGTCGGCTTCAAAAACTGGAACAAAACGTATTTTGGCAGCAACCTCAGCCAACTCGGTTGTTAGCCAATCCACCACTAACGCCGAGTCGGCATTGTCTTTTGGAAATGCATTCAATTACTTCAGCAAAAATCGATTCGTTTTGTCTAAAATCCTCCAGCAGCCTACTCGGCTTTTCCCACTAATCTTGACCTTCACTACGATTCATCTTTAACAATAAAAAGATTCTAATTTGAGTCACTTTAATAAGGAATTCCACCTCGACAAGCAATTGTAATCAGAAAACAATCCCATGAACACGTAGTGAAATATCTTAGGCCAAACCCGATGCAAAGCTCATGCATTAACCATACGTCCCACAAGTCTCCAAGCAAGACCCTTCCCGATAAGTCCCGAACAAAGATCCATAATGTAAGCATCCTCAAGTATAACAACTTATAATGCTTTACCTGCATCACAAGCCTCGGTGAGCTCCACCCTAAGGCCAACATGCCTACAATAGGAGCTATCAAACACTGCCTCTAAGGACCTGTTACAAGACATAATAATCAATATTTAGGAAGTCCATGCAATGTTTAAACTTACTAAGTAGAAAAGACTTAGTGAACAAATCGGTTAGGTTGTTAACATTCAAAATGTTCTTCACCTTATTCTTGTTCAGTATGATAAAAAATGGCAGTAAGCCATTGCACCAACTCACGACAACTAATTGATTGTTTATATGTGGCAGATTCACATGAATCTACATCATCAGCTACACTTAATTCATAGCTTGCCAACTTATCAACAATGCAATTCATACCCTCCATCTCTTCAATCAATCTATCAGGCTTCTTGATAACTCGTTTAGGTATCTCATAAATATCGTCTAATCGACTAAATGACCCCTAATTACATTACTCCACCTTTTCCCCAGTGTTAGGAGGAGTAGGAGTATCCTCATGATCAAGAGTACCAGGCACTAGAACATTAACATCATTATTAATATATTTTACTCGAGATAAATTAGCAATGATAGACTAATGCACGTTAAGCACCCCATTTGTCTACAAGAAGCACTCTAAATGGATCCAAATCAATTTCAAACTCATATCATAAGTTTACACGAGTACTCTGTGAGTCATCCTGTGACTCGTTTGGTAGTCGGTCTACCGTCTGCGACATGTTCGGCAAGTGTAACACAATGGTATTATGAACAATACGCGCTCAGCATTGGTGATCCGTTTAATCATGCACACAACATTTGTTGTGGCATATGTACCCGCCATTTAGGCTAAACATTTTTGTATATAATATATACCTTGTAATTTCAATAACGTTTGAAAAGTCAAAAATATTAACTTTTTCCTTATGATAAACATCTTTTATTTGCAACATAGCAAAACATATTTTCTTTACAACATAGCAAAAATCAAATCATAATCTTTCCCACTTGGGTAAAACATGCATAGCAAAATCATATCATCAAACATAACCATTGTATTATATTGGGGCATCATTAGCATGTGTGGAAATGCATCGTAACAAAAAGTGATTAAAATTCAATACGATTTTTCAAGGATACCACTAAATGTTTTGTTTCAATCCTTCTGAAAATAAATATAACTTAAAAGGGTTTTGAAATTCATTCAAAACAACAAGAATATAGTTCATAAGTCTATAAAATCATTATGACAAAAGATTTCATAAAGCACTATTTTCTTAAACACGAGATAATTTTGCCAGTATTAAAATCGATTATTGATTTACAAAATACATATTAATTCTCCAACAAGGCCCACATTAACTCAAGTCATTATAATAACTTAATTAAAATGAATTTATGGTTGTCCCATCAGATTATAATTGGTTATACAAATTTATAATGATTTTACGATTATTTCGACAATTTAGGTTACTTAAATGATGTTTTAAATCCATAAAATTTATAAACCATCTAAGTAAAACTTATTTTATACTATGAGGCAGTAGATTATTGACATAATTATAAATTTTTGATATGGGTCCATTTTTAATCAAATTTAATTAACAATATTACACCTTTAAATAATTAAACAATATTTATGAATTTGGAAAATTTGTAAATACTTAATTATTAGCTTAATAAATTATAAAAAAGTTCTAGAAGTTATATAATACTTTTATTAGCTCATTTAAACTTATAAATGTCATGTATGATATTTTATCTTTTTATATAGACATCTTATTGATAAATCAAATAAAATTGGTTTAAAATTATTTAAGTCCGAATAAAATAATATAAAAAAACTTATGATGTTCCAGAAAATATTTTAAGGAATATAAAATTTTTAATAACCATTAAAAACTGTGTGGATTATTTTTAATAATTAATATTGTTATTTTACCGATAAACCGAATAAAATTTATTTAAGTCCTTATATGGTCACGAAAATAGATATAAATTTTTCAACATGTACCTACTGTTTATATAAGTGTCTCATAAAAGTTTCATGCCCAAAAGACGTCATTTAGTATTTATTTTGTATTTTACCGTTTTCTAGCTTACCGATTATTAATATCCGAGTAAAAATTATTAAGGTCCTTAAACGTCAATAAAATGTTTCTAAAATTTTACCAAATTTATTAACTGTCCATATGAGTATGTGATAAAGATTTCAAGTCCATATGTCTTCATTTTGTAATTATTTTATATTTTACTATTTCGCAATTTACCGATTAACAATTTAACAATTTAACAATTACTCAAAAAGCATGAAAAATTTCAAACTAAATATATTCTGGCCAAATCTTGTTGGAGACATTATAATATGATATTATAATTATTTTTTATGATCAAGAGTCCAAAGCGCGCCCTGTTCGTTCTGCCCGAAACAATCCAATAATTAGAGTATTTAACACCTTCAAATCCATTAAAATATCGTTTTAATGAATAAAATTAACATGCTTGATGTCCACAATAATATTTTCCAAGTTCATTTCAAATATTTTCCAAGTTCATATAACCATTTCAATCATGCCTTTAAACATACAACAATTCATAAAATTAACATGCTTGATGTCCACAATAATAATACATGTAATAAATCATTCCTTACTCAAAATTATCATTTTGATATCCTTTTTCAAGATTTAAGAACTTCTCTATGGGAATTTTATTTTTAAAAACAAGTTTATCCAAAACTTTCCCAACTTGTTCTTAAATCATTTAAAAATCACCCCATGTGACATACCTCGACTCCAAGCCTATATAAGTATTTCGTAAGCTCCTACGTAAGCTCCGATGTGTTCTTAGAAGTGGTTCCAACTTCGGGTCCTTGCCCTTCATGTCTCAACTCCAACTCTTCAACTAAACATATTGCAATCATCCAAAAAAATCAACAATAATTTTGGATTTCTAACATATATGCACTTAACTTTTCTTAGTTGGAGTTGTCAAACTAATACTTGTGATGATTTTAACATATTTGGAGTATAATTATTATGTTGAGCAACATACTTAATCAAGTCTCATAATTTTACTTAAATTCTTAAGGTAACAAAATTTATAAGATTGTGAAAATAACATTTTCTTTTCTTTTACTTTCTATTATAATAGATTTTTTTTATAGAGGTTTTATAAATGATAATTTTCTATGTTTTAGATACAAAAATATCCATATTAAAATGATCTTAGTTTATAGAAAGATTCATGTAAGAGTATTCTACATGAACAAGTTTTACAAAAACTAGTGGAATAAGGAAATGAATGTAACTTACTCTATGCTTGGTGGATTTCTTCAAGTTTGGTGTCTATGAAAAACTCTTGAAATGAAAATTATTTTTATGGAATATTTGAGTTTATAGTCATAAATTTTCAGAAATTTTAGTTGGGTTTTTGAAGAAGATTTGATGAGAAAAGAAAGTGTTTTAGTAGTTGAAAATTTGAAGGATGCTAGTGTTTGTTCATGGATGAACTTGGGAGCAATGTGTTGGGTGTTTATGGCTGAATTCTTATTCAGAAAATAGAGTGTTGTTGCTTCAAATACTTGTCTCTTGCATGCTTGTAATGATGCACAATCTAGATTAGAACAAAAGAGTATTTTGGTTTGAGTGTTTTGCTTGAGTATGTAAGTGTATAAAGGGCTAAAAAGGTTTGGGACAACAATAGGTAGCTGATTTTTAGGGATGTTTGGAGGTGGATTATTTTGTCCTTTAATTCATCTATTATGGTGTAGTAAAGGTTTATCTAAGATAGTTTAAAGTTTGGGTAAAAATTGTTGTACATGTAACAAGTTATGTAACTTGTACATCATGTTTAAAAATCACTTGTATATGTGTGTGAAATATTTATTTTACTCCCTTCATGGTTAAAAATTATGCGGGAAATTCCACATGGTAGCATTCAGTTTTGATGAAATGCTAGTGATAGCACTTTTTTAAGAAAATTCCACACGGTAGCATTCAGTTTTGATGAAATGCCAGTGGTAGCACTTTTTTAAGAAAATTCCACATGGTAGCATTCAGTTTATGTACTATCTAATTGTCGTAGCATTTTCCGTTAAGTTCTTGTTAAATTCCGTTAAATTCATCATTTTGTAAGTTTTTTTCCACATGGTAGCATTCAGTTTTTGTTAATTCACCATTTTAACTTTTAATTCACCATTTTAATGTTTAATTCACCGTTTGATTCATTATCGCTCATAAATGTTAGATAATTTTATTGAAAAATTATAAAAAACTATCTAATCGGGTCAAAACAAGTACTTATTTGCCTATTTTTCGATATGTAAACCGAAAAAGATATTTGGCGTCATTTTTACCTATCATAACGATCTTTTTTCAAAAAACGGACGTTGTAAATACCCTTATGGGTAACTCTTTCGAAAATCCGGTCGAAACAAGTACTTATTCGCCTATTTTTCGATATGTAAACCGAAAATGATATTTGATGTCATTTTTACCCATCATAACGATTTTTTTTGAAAAAACGGACATCGCTACTATCCTTATGGGATAACTCTTTCGAAAATTCGATCAAAACAAATACTTATTCGAAAGAGTACTTGTCTTGACCGATGAATTAAACATTAAAATGGTGAATTAAATGTTAAAATTAGTTTTCCTTAAAATTATTTAACATTTATATTTTTTTTCCATTAAATTATTAAACATTTATGGACGTTAATGAATAAAACGGTGAATTAAACATCAAAATGCTAAATTAAATGTCAAAATGGTGAATTAAACAAAAACTGGATGTTACTATGTGGAAAAAACTTACAAAATGATGAATTAAACGGAATTTAACAAGAATTTAACGGAAAATGCTACGGCAATTAGATAGTGCATAAATTGGATGCTACCATGTGGAATTTTTTTTAAAAAGTGCTACCATTGACATTTCATTAAAACTTGATGCTACCATGTGGAATTTCCCATAATATGCCCGGTTAATAATTAAAGTTTACGTTACTTGTTATGATTCATAACCACGTTACAAATTAACAAGTTTCTAATCATTATAGAAATTTTTCAAATTTCTACCATCACTAATTAAATTTTAATAAGTGACGGACAAATTCAAAAAAAAAAATTATGCACTAAAAATGACTAATGAAATCTCATTAATAATGCGACTGTTTCACTTTCATTATACAATTATAATTACACTCAATTTCTACATTTAGTCATTTACATTCTGCCATACAATTAAAACATTTATACATTCTGGTTTTCTGCCATTGCAAACACTTTTAAATGGATAAGTCAGTCCATGACAACTACTAAATATACCCTAACAAGTGAATTAAAATAAAGATAAAATAAAATAATACAAAATTAAAGTAATGGGAAAAAGAGTGCACGTATTTCCAGAAGACAAAGTCAACTCGACGGCCACCTCCACGGCCAAAAAGTCTAGTCGGCGTTTTTGGCTGACAATTTAAGCAAACCTCAAACTATCGTCATTTCTTGCTCGGTTGTCAGATTCGGACATATAATAACCGTTGGAAAGCTTTTGAAGTTTAATTTCCAATGCGCAAACCTTGCATTAATGTGATCTTTCTATCAAAAGTTATAGCCAAAAGAGTAGACATGTATCAAATTTCACCTCAAACATTTGCATTATAAACACTCTTCTACTCTTTTGCTCATTTTCTTTATAGAACATCTTCACCCAAGAATCTTTCTTAGTAAACTCCATCATTAAAACCATAAGAATTATGCTTAAAACAATCAAAACCACTAAAAATCTACTTGAATAACCAAAACGAGTAAAGTAGCATAAATCTTCAAAATAATCACGGAATTACTAACAACGACAATCATTAAGGAGTATAAAATGATATAAATAATTGCAAATAATTGCACTTATCAAAAACCAAAGCTCTTGATAATTTACATATAAAATTTCCTTGTTATCCATACGTATAACACTCATAGCAAGTCTGATACTCAAATTCGTCATAAAATATGCTTTCCCTACTTGGTTTTCAATCCAAAACCAACAGGAAATAATGGATCATATGAATTCTGTGCAAAATTTATTGGCAGTTGATCGACAGTTTTAAACCATGTCATGGGAAGTTGACCCTGAAATTCATAATCTCCGAATAGCATATCAGCTACTCCTGATCCTTCACTTCCAGGCAAAAATGCAGCAACCAAAGCATCCATCTTCTCCAAAAGCCATGGCTCTAAAACGAGAGGCCTTCCAGAAACTAGAATGACAAGTGTAGGAATTCTATCTGCAACTGCACTAATTAAGTCAGCTCCGTTAGATGGTATGTTGAGCACCAAATTGTATCCTGTCGATTCTGCATACGGAGTTTCACCAATCACTACAATGGCAAAATTGAAATCTTCTTTTGCTAAGGTGTCTGGTGACGGAACTTCTTCATGAATTACTTGAGTGTTATCGCCAACAGCCTCTTTAATAGCATCCAAGATGGTAGTGCCTGAAATAAATTGATGCACCAGTTTGAAAATGTAGCTTCAATGCTTGATTCCACATAGCTGAGTACATAGATTGATTAACCTTCTTTATACCATAAACAATGTAGGACGCCAGTACGGAAGAAACTAACATGATCAGTGGTAACAAAAGTGCAGAAGAAATGCATACCAATTGTAACTTCGCCCCCATGTCCGTACTTGGTTATAGTCCATCCACCACACTGATACCCAATATTGGCAGCGTGCGTTCCAGCAACAAGAATTTTCTTTGCGTTCTTATCCAATGGAAGGAATGGATGTTTTGGGTCTTTTCCATTTTTCAAGAGCACCAAAGACTTCCTCACTGCTTCACGTCCTAGTTCACGATGCAACTGACCAATGCCAAGTAGTTAGTTCTATATTCCAGAATAAAAACAAATAAAAAAAAATTGTTTAAAAATAACAAAAAAAACTTCAGGACTAAGTACTTATCATTGCACGGACATCATTTCAAGTTTCATTATTGTTGTTGAATGATGGAAGCGCAAAAGGCCGATTGTTGAAATCAAATTGCAAAAAGGATCCCCATGTAACATTTACGCTACATTTGGACGGAAGGAAATGGAAGGAAAGGGAAGTGGAGGGATGGTATTTCCTTCATTTGGATACCAAAAGACGAGGGGAGAAAAATGGAGAGAAGATGAGCTGATAATTTCTTCACATTTTGTACCAAACAAATCCTCCTATCATTGGACAGATTTGGAAGGAAAATACACCGAGCTTCCCTCCCATTGCCTCCCCTTCCCTGCTTTTTCCTACCCTTCCCTTCCCTACCCTTGCAAATCCTTATTCAAACATAGCTTAGAATAATAATATAGTTGTCTAGAGACTAAGCAAATGGAATAAGAAGTGCAGCAAAGTGGGCGGAATTTCCAGCCTCCAGTTAATGACATACAGAGAAATCAAGAGAAAGAAACGAAAGCTCCCTTCAACTCTGATTAGCCTTTCAAGTCTAACAGAAAATATGATTAGTGACACTAAAAAAGGTTAATTTTAGATGCTTCAGGATTGTGGAATTCAGATCATTTAAAAGGGACATGAAAGGAAACAAAGTGCTAGAGTTCCAATGCTCACTGACCTCCATGCCATAACTAGAGTGCTTAGTGAACGATGTTGACGTAGAGTAGCAGAAGATTGATTACATGTATGTGTCAAAGAGAGATGGCCCGAAGGTTAGCAGAAAAGCTTACCTTGAATAGTGTACTTATGACTCACCCTGAATGAGTCATAGATCAGTAGACATTATGTCCTTCAGTGAAGAATACTGTCTGCCTTTAAGTCTTTCCCTAACTGGCTACAATCTACCTAATATAGCTAGGTGGTTCGGTTTCATTGGTATAAAAGAATTGGAAAGCTCCTTGGTATAAGAGGATAAAGAGAGCATTGTTTTGAGAACTAAAGACATCCATATACATGTTCAAATTAGAGCTATCTAGAGAAAAGACATTTCTGTGGAAACCAACCTTGCAACCAACTGTATCTAGCAGTGACCGGTCAGTGTAAGGATGCTCAAAAAGACCTGCCAAAAACTTCACCCTAAGTATCCGTTCAACAGCATCATCAATCCTTGATAGAGGTATCTCATTTGATTCCACAAGATACGTCAAATCCTCCAAAAACTTTTCATACCTAAATGGAACCATTACCTGCATGCTCACTTCATCAGGGCTGGATGTTATAAATAAGAGAAACTAACTCCAACAATTTAGTCTATTACAACTTCCCTTACCATATCAATTCCTGCATTGATAGCAGTTAAAATGCAGAAACGATAGTCTGCACCTAGAGGTTCACAAAGTTCATCAATGCCCTCCCAATCCGAAATTACAAATCCCTGCAGCAGAAACAAGGATGGTAAAGCACCAGTTTCCACATTCTAATTGACACAGGCACAAGAAGACTCAAATAAGAACAATGAAAGACAAAAAACAACATTTCATTGTTCTCTCTCTGATATGCAGGAACAGATACAAGCAACTTATAGCTAAATGATGGACTTGGAGCGCACAGCCCATGGTAAAGCATGTAATTGTGTTATGTGACATACCTTGAAACCCAGCTTATCTTTAAGAATCTCATTAAGAAGAAAACGATCACCGTGTAGCTTTCTTCCGTTCCAACTTGAATAGGAGGCCATGACAGCACAAACTCCCTGAGATATACAGTCTAGATAAGGTGCCATATGAATCCTCTCTAAATCTTCATATGAAGAGATTGTATTCCCCTCATTTATACCTTCATGTGTTCCTCCATCACCAACATAGTGTTTAGCACAAGCAATCACATGCTTTCTGAAATCAGATAAACCAAAAAAGAAATTTTAAATGAAAAAGTTGAGATGATAGAAACTCATATACAAACTAGATAAATGCACAAGGCGCTATGTCATACAGCAACCCACGCTACTTGAGTCTAAATACTAGATTACCATAATGAAAAATTAATTTGGAAGTTGAGTTATTATTCACCTTCCTGCAAGAAATGGGTAGCCATTTGAGTGTTCTGTGGGTGGACTCCCCTGCAACCCTGAAACAATGGAAGTCATCATCCTCACAATTTCAGTGTCTTCACCATAACTTTCATAACACCTTCCCCATCTAGGGTCTCTGCATACCTGTTGGAAGCAAGCATACCAAAATTACATACTCCAAGAAAGTATCATGATCAGTAGAAGTCAAACAACAAAGTTATCTCCCTATTATCACAGTAATGGGAAAACTTAGACTCTATAGTTGAATTCATCACAAAAAAACCATCACCGACTTGGTTCCAACAGAATATCAAGTGAAGTGCCTAACAGTCTAGCACAGATTTTCTAGTTTCCACATCATTGATCTCTTGATTAAAATGGACAGGCATGAAAGAAGGATGAGTGTATCCGTGTGTTGAATTTTATTTCTGTTAGGATGTTCCAAGAGAATCATACGTCCAACCTACTTTATTGGAGGTGGAAGAAGGGACAATGAGGGAGATGCAGCCACAAGAAGGTCTTTTTATATCTCAAAATGACTAAATTATATGAAACAAAACTAACCAACATTTTCCACTAAATTTTAAAAGAAGCTACAGTTTTATTGCCTCCAGCGGGACAAAAGATGTATTAACCTTGATCTCCAAGCATTAGGTATCATATTTACTAATAACAATGCAAATACTAATAGCACCCTATTATCCATCCTAACCAGTCTACTCACAAGTCAAAGATAAGTTCCATCTCGAAACCAGTTTGCAACATACAAGTGACTTCCTAGGATGACAAGATTGTACTTTTAATCTCCATTACTCCAATATAAGAGTGGCAATGTGGCATAGCCACATTTCTTGCTAAAAATTTGATTAAACTTTAAACCCACACCTCTTCGCGATGTGAATCTCTTTACAGAAACATAGAAAAGCCAAAAAGTGATCCTACTCATTGAAGATGGGAAATTGAACCGGCCAAGCCTTATCGATTTTCAACCATAAAATTAAGAATAATATTTCAAAAAACTTTAAATACAATTATTTATTGATTGATTTATTAAATATTAGAAAAATTATGATTTCAAAACCACCCATTTTTACTCCTCTTAAACTCCATAAATTGGTTTTGAATCACCCACTACACCTTTCTTAACCTCCCTCAGCTATACTACACCCTTCCTAATAACTTTCCTCGACTATTTCTGGTTCAACTACTAATTTATTCACCCCATACATAGTAGTTTCATTTTCATTCCTCATACTATTATTTTTCTATCGCTTTTCATTCATTTTTTTTTCTTTTTTCTCATCTCTTTCCCAAATTCTTTACAATCACATTCAACCTACATAATTACAAGAAATCAGACATCAAATATGTAGACTAAAAATAATAAGAGCATATGCTTATTATATCTAGGCTCACTTCAAAAGATACCGTTAGTGTTTCATGCTATGCGGTAATGTGTATATGTGAATATGATTTTAGGAAAAATTACCTAGAATAATTCAATATTTTCATGATTTTCCTACAATAATTTCACCTATTAATTAACCATGAATAATTCCAACTTTAAGGGGTATTTGCCTTGAGTAAACTTGGTAACCGGATGACTTGCTATAATAAGTTTATTTTTATAATTATAAAAAAGGAAAGATAAATTAAAATAAAATGTTGGAAAAAATATTTAAAAATGTTAAAAAGTATTCTGATTTTTTTTTAATTTTTCTGAATTTTTTATGTAAATTTTCAAAAACATTTCTCTAATTTTACATTAATTTTCAGTTTATTTTTTCGGTGAATTACCTACAATAGCAGGTCATCGGGTTATCCAAGTTTACTCAAGGCAAATACCCTCTAAAGTTGGGATTATTCATAGTTAATCGATAGGTGGAATTATTGAAGGAAAATTATGAAAAAGTGGGATTATTCTAGGTAATTTTTCCATGATTTTATTACAGTATTAGGATGTTTACATTTATATTACTAAAATTATGATTTGTTATTTTTATTATGAAATAAAATGTAATCAGCTATCATATGAATTTGACAAGATGGTGACAGCAAGGGGATTCATTAGTACTTACAGCAACACAAGGAGCAAAGACGAAATGAGCTCCACTAGCTCTAACCTCCAAGGCAGTTGCAACCCCTATTCTGTGAGCTAGATCTGCATCCCTGCATTGAAGTCAACAAAATTTTCCTTATTTCACATATCTAGCAACTAATCTATGAAAAATAACTGTTTTCACTAAGAACAATCAACCAACCTAGTGGCACCAAGATTAACATTGTGAGGAAAAATAGTAGCACCATACACGCTATTATTACCATGAACAGCATCTACACCATAAGCAATCGGAATACCTAACCGCGATTTCATCGCCAATTTCTGAAAACTATCAATCATATCAGCCCAATCAGACGACAATGCTTTCTCGAAAGGACCACTTCTTGGGCCAGCTTCACTCACTATACTACCTGGAAAACTTAACGACTCCATGAAAAATGAAAACAGAGAAATATACAGAACATAAACCTCAGAGAGAAAAAGAGAAAGAAAAAGCACCAACGCCAAGGTCTTTGAGCGCAAAAGAAGAAGCAACAGTACGATCAATTTGAGCCATTTGAGCTAGCTTCTCTTGTAGAGTCATTCGAGATAGTAGGTCTTTGATTCGTTCGTCAATTGATGCGTTAGAGTTTTTGTAAATGCAGTTATCTTCCATGGCTTTTTAGTTCAGTTCAGTAAACACAAGAGAGGGTCAACTTATGAGGAAGAGTAAAGTGAGTCACAAGTTGATATTAGTTGCAGCAAATGAGATTTGTGACATAAATATATCCTATTCTTTTTGGGGAAGCAAATTTGGCTATGAATTATTTATCAATTAAGTACTTTAATTATTAAAACTTTTTCAAATGGAAAGAACATTTTCCAGATATCTATATTACTTATCAAAACAACTATTTGGCAACTGTTTTGCGCCAAACAAATATGTCAAGCAATAATTTCTGACAGTTGGCCACCAATTGCTTGCATATCCTGCTCACAGTCAACAACTCCTATAGCGATATGCCTATATGTGCCAAACAGACCTATTGTAAGTTTGTAACACACAAGGATAAAAATTCCCTTGAGAGTAAACACATTAACTTATTTTCAAGATGTATTAATAAAAGCATTGCTCAAAAACTATTCTAATTCAGTTTTGACTAATCAATGGCAAAAAAGAATCTTAGGTATAAATCATTTTGTCCACTCTTGAAAATATTCCTCCAGGCATGTCTTATATGTTTATTTATGGATGATGATCAAAAAGCAAGGGAACTAACAATACTAAAATATTTGATAGATTCGTTTTCATAACTGATAATTTAACAGATCATAATAATCTTATGCAGTCTATTTACAGAAAAATAATGCCTTAGGCTCATTCATCGAGCAACTCCAGGCCTACAAAAGCGACATAGTTTAGGCAGGCAAAGTAAAATGCTTTCAGCTTTATGTACTGCAATTTTTTATTATGTGGTCACGCCATTTTTTAACATATAATTGCCACTCTTAACCAATACAATTATAGTTTAGTCTGATAACACTAGTGGTTATACAAAAATATAAAGAATAAAAGGGATCATGCACCAGTCATTAACAATATAACACACTCCACTTTTTCAAGGATCAAGTAGTTGAAATCTTCTTTCAGTATTCAAAAGTCTGTCTTACAGATGATAAATCCCATAGACAATTAGACATGGAGTTAGGAGAAGCAACTTTAAGTGATCTTACTTCTAACCAAAACGTCTCCTCTCACCAAGTCAATCTCTGGTCTTCATTTTAGCAACTTAATAGTAATGAAGTAGTCCTGTTCTATTTTGTGAGTGTGTTCAATCTATGTATTAGGAACATTATTTTGATACAGACCAAAGATGTAAATCATTTACGAGTGTGCTAGCCTATGAATGAACGAGTTTTCCGTGAAATATGTGTTATCCTAGTTTTAGAATACTTTAATTAAGCAATTAGCAATTACAATCAAATTAAAGCAGGCCTGTTTACACAGCATACAACTCAGGAATAGATAAAAGAATTTTTTTTCTCTACAGATGCATCCCTTTGTTACTCTTTGCATCCCTTTGACCACTCCTAATGAGGCAAACTCAAAGAGAGGGAAAGAGTAATTGCCAGGTGATGGAATCTCTTCATGGATCAAATGAGCGTTTTCACCAGCAGTTTCTTTAATAAAATTCGAGACTGTAGCTCCTATCTAGAGAAAAATTGACACAAAAACACGTCAATCTGAAACTCTTGAATCAATATTATATACCAAAGATGGAATACCGATCATCATAGTTAATCATTTATCCACAACCAATAACAATAAGCAAACAATATATTAAAATTTACTCGCAATAAAATTTGCATCACACATAAAATTCTCCATATCCACCAAAACGTTAACTAGGCTCGTTTTTGAGATTTCGGAGGCCTACGGGCAAACTTAGCCTCAAACTTTAATAAATATACAACATTATGTTATGCTACTTCTGTTAAGTGTCTTCCACCCATGTGAGGATCTTGACACTACAAAAAATGATGCATGCTTCTACGCTTAATTAAGTCTAGCTTGTCATTTATCAATATACTAGGATTATACCCGCGTAATACACGTTGTAGGTTTACTTTTAGTTTTATAAATTGTTTTGGCTAATAACATGTAGGACCATTTACAAAATTCAACAAAATCCTCATATGAAATCTTTCACCATTGCATGATAAGACATGATAATTCTTATAAAGCTAAAAACAAAATTATTAATATTAGTATGAATATGAATTTGTAGAATCTATGTCAATATCAAGTATTCAATTACAATTAAAACCACTTTAAATAAAACTCTTCATTGTCAATTTAGATTGCATTAGGGAAGGTGAAGAGATGAGTTCCAAAACAGCAATCTAACACTATTAGAGTGACATTTGGCAAAGTGGTTTTAAAATAGTGATACTTATCACAATTGTTCCTGAATTAGTATATTTATGATATGATGATTAGCTATATTGACTTTTGGCATGCTTAATAAGCGTGAGGATAATAAATTTACATACGAATGACTAAAACCCAATTAAATGTACCTATAATGTGAGTCTACTTGATGGATTTTACCATGCTAATAAGCATCACTAACCCAATTTTTTTAAAAACAATTAAGTGATAGAGCTTGCCTAAAAGGCAATTTAATACTATTTATTTTTAAAAAAAACAATCGATTTAGTGCATTATACATCTGAAACGTCTCTTCGGTTCTACTTCTTCACTCTCTCGAGTCTACGCCTGATATCCTCCATTCAAAATGCCTTTTCTGCCTCTTTGGATTTCACTTAGGATATCAAGAAACATATATCTTAACTTTACTTTATTTTGTACTGATATGTGTTATGCATGTGTGACTTGAGTGCACATGTGTGTGTAGAAGAATCCTAAGTGGTTAAATTAAGATGGGAGATTAAGTGTGTAACTTAATTGTGGTGTTAAGTGTGGTTGTTTCAATGTGGAGTCAAGATGGAATTGAATGGAGCAGTTATGAGTGTAATTATTGATGATTGATGATTCTTTTTTATGTGGAAGTTGAAGAAATCAGTCCAAGAGGTATCTGCTGCTCGCTCGACCCACCGCTCGACCCGAACCAAGTCCCAGTCAGTCGAGCGCTAAAACAGAAATCTTCCAGTAGCATTCTGATCTCCCGCTCGACCAGGCCGCTCGACCCCCTGTCTCGCTCGACCCGGTCGAGCGAAGTCTCTGACAGCATTGGATGCTGTTTTTCAACGGATCACTTGCCTTGGGGAGTTACAACTCATTTAATCTCAGCAATTGAAGACTCTAATTACTGTTTATTATGCCATTTACTTCCTACATTGAATCTTGTGTAACTCCTAGAGGATTTAGCACTATAAATAGCTCACTTGTATGATCAACCAAACACATCAAACACAAACCCCTTAGCCTAAACACATAGCCTTTTGTTATCTCTTACTCAATTGTAATACTTCATTGTAAGAGTGTTTTCTCTTTGAAATAATACAAGCAAGCAACTACACACCACGGGGGACGTAGCCAATATTGGGTGAACCTCCTTAAATCATTGTGTCAATTTTGCAATTTATTTTCGTTCTTACATTTGCTAGTTCGTTGCATTTCCTATCGTTCATCAAAGTTCTTTACATTGTATCGATCCTAGCAACTATTTCAATTGGTATCAGAGCCAAGTTGATCTTACGGTGTAAAAGAAGTCATTGTTGGTGAAACACGTCGTCAATGAAACTAGACATTGAAAAGTTCGACCGAAATGTGAATTTTGGCTTATGGCAAGTCAAGATGAGGGCCATTTTAATCCAAAATGGCGTGCATAAGGCCATTGATGGTGTAGAGAAAATGCCGGAAGGTATGACCACGGCAAGATGGGAAGAGATCGATTCAAAAGCGCTTTCGGCAATACAATTGTGCCTTTCCAATGAAGTGCTAAGAGAGGTTGTTAAGGAGACAACAACCAAAGCTATATGGGAGAAATTGGAGTCACTCTATATGGCCAAGAGTGTCACCAATAGGCTACTTTTGAAAAGTAGACTCTACGATCTACGCTTGGAAGAAGGTAAATCCTTGAAACCTCACTTAGATGAGTTTTGTTCCATTGTCATGGATTTACAAAACATTGATGTCAAGCTTGATGATGAAGACTTGGCTATTTACCTCTTATGTTCTCTACCTCCTTCTTACAAAAATTTTAGAGAAACTCTTCTCTATGGTAGGGACAATTTAAGTAGCGATGATGTCAAAAATGCGTTAACACAAAGAGACCTCATCGATACTCAATTGTCACAAAAGTCACAAAATGGTGTTAGTGATGGGTTGTTTGTAAGGGGAAGGTCGCACGAGAAAGGTTCCACTAGTGGGAGTGGGAACAAGGGTAATGGGAGATCAAAGTCACGGGGGCCTAATAACAAAAACAAGACTTGCAACTATTGCAAGCTTAAAGGCCACATCAAGAAGGATTGTTGGAAATGGAAAAAGAAAAATGCTAGTGATAATGGGGTAAAGGACGGAGCTAGCAATGCCGATGCTAGTTACGTGAATGATAGTGATGATGGTGGCGTTCTTGTTGCCACACATGGGTACAAGGATGATGATGCTTGGATTCTTGACTCGGGATGCACGTACCACATGACTCCCAACAAAACTTTCTTCCAAAATCTTGAAAGTGTTGATGGGGGAATTGTGACCATGGGTAATGATACTACTTGCAAAGTAGTCGGTATTGGGAGCGTAAAGGTGCAAATGTTCGATGGCATTGTGCGGACCTTGACAAATGTAAGGTACGTTCCGGGTTTGAAAAAGAATCTCATTTCATTGGGTACACTAGATAAATTGGGGTGTAGAGTCACCATTGAAGGTGGAGTCATGAAGGTCGTTAAGGGATCACTTGTAGTGATGAAGGGGAAGATGAATGGGAGTTTGTATACTCTTGATGGTTCAACTATCTCCGGCACGGCGAATGTCTCCACAAACACAATGTCCGATGAGGAGACTAAACTTTGGCACTTGAGACTTGGTCACATGGGAGAAAGAAGTATGGTTGAACTTTCTAAACAAGGCTTATTTGATGGTAAAAAGTTCGGGAATCTTGGATTTTGCGAACATTGTGTTTATGGGAAACACAAGAGGGTTAGTTTCAAACCCGCCATACACAACACTAAGGGAATCCTAGACTATATTCATTCCGATTTGTGGGGGCCTTCAAGAAAGCCCTCCCTTAGTGGTTGTCATTATTTGTTGACCTTCATTGATGATTTCTCAAGAAAAGTTTGGTGTTATTTCATAAAACATAAAAATGAAGTTTTTGATTTTTTGTGGAATGGAAAAAGATGATAGAAAAAAAGACCGGTAGGAGCATCAAGACCTTACGAACCAATAATGGTCTTGAATTTGTTGATGGAAAATTTCTTCAATATTGTGCTAGTGAAGGCATAGTTAGACATAGAACTTGTGCAGGGCGTCCTCAACAAAATGGTGTTGCGGAGAGGATGAATAAAACATTGTTGGAGAGGGCTAGATGTATGCTAAACCAAGCTAACTTGGGGAGGCAATTTTGGGCCGAAGCGGTGTCTACGGCGTGCTACTTGATCAATCGCTCACCTCATACCGCCTTGAAATTCAAATCGCCTCAAGAGGTGTGGTATAACACTCCGGTAAATTATTCTACTCTTAAAGTTTTTGGTTGTCCCGCATATATTCATGTAAATGATGGGAAACTTGAACCTAGAGCTAGAAAATGCATTTTTTTGGGTTATGGAGTGGGTGTAAAGGGGTATAGGGTATGGTGTAGTGAATCAAAAAGAATAATTACTTCTAGAGATGTAGTTTTTGATGAAAAAAGTATGTTAGTCTCTAGTGTAGAAAAGCCCGTTGTAAATGATGTTGTAATTGATCCTATTGATGCACAAGAGGAGGTTCAACCTCCCAATATTGATGAAAATGAAATTGATGAAAATGTTCAACAAAGGTCTCCTCCCTTGTCAACTTCAAGGCAAAGGAGGAAGATCGTGGCTCCAAGGAGGTACATTGAAGAGTGTGATTACGTTGCATATGCTCTCAACATTGCTAGCGAAGTCGAAGGTTTACATGAACCGGGTACGTATAAGGAGGCTATGGCCTCAAAAGACTCAAGAAATTGGTTGATAGCCATGAAGCAAGAGATGGAATCACTTGCGAAAAATGAAACTTGGGATATCGTGGTTGCACCAAAGAAAAAGAAAATTGTTGGGTGCAAGTGGATATTCAAGAGGAAGGAGGGTCCTTCTAGTGGTGTTCCTCCCATCTACAAAGCTAGAGTTGTTGCACAGGGATACTCTCAAATTGAGGGTGTCGATTTCCATGAGGTATTTTCTCCCGTTGTTAAACACTCTTCTATTAGAACTCTTTTAGCTTTGGTTGCGATGGAGGATATGGAGTTGCATCAATTGGATGTAAAAACGGCATTTCTTCATGGTGAACTTGAAGAAGAAATTTTTATGAAGCAACCGGAAGGCTTTGAGGTTGCCGGTAAGGAGAATCATGTGTGTAGGTTGAAAAGATCATTGTATGGGTTGAAGCAATCGCCTAGGCAATGGTACAAGAGGTTCGATTCTTTCATAACCTCTCATGATTTTACTAGAAGTTCTTATGATAGTTGTGTTTATCTTAAGAAACTTAAAGATGGTTCCTTGTTGTATTTGCTTTTATATGTTGATGATATGTTGGTAGCATGTAGCTCTTTGTTTGAGGTGGAGAACTTGAAAGTATTGCTTTCAAGTGAATTTGTTATGAAGGATCTTGGTGAAGCCAAGAAAATTTTTGGGATGGAGATCTTGAGAGACCGGGCTAAGAGTGTCTTACACCTTAGCCAAAGGAAGTATATTGAGAAGGTTGTGCAACGCTTCTCCATGGAAGATGCTAAAGGTGTGTCTACTCCTCTTGCCTCTCATTTTAAATTGTCCAAGATGTTATGTCCACAAACAAAAGAGGAAGAAAAGCAAATGATGGGAATTCCTTACACTAGTGCGGTTGGTAGTGTCATGTATGCCATGGTATGTTCTAGACCCGACATTGCTCATGCGGTGAGTATGGTAAGTAGATATATGTCGAATCCGGGTAAGGGACATTGGGAAGCACTTAAGTGGTTATTGAGGTATTTAAAATGTACTTCTAATGTTTCTCTCATGTATGGGAAGAATTCAAGCAAGCTAACCGGGTTTTGTGACTCGGATTATGGTGGTGATCTTGATAATAGGAAGTCTACAAGTGGGCTCGTGTTCACTTTGGGTGGTTCGGCAATTAGTTGGCAATCATCTTTGCAAGATGTGGTTGCCCTTTCAACAACCGAAGCGGAGTACATAGCCGCCGCCGAGTCATTCAAAGAGGCGAAGTGGCTCAAAGGTCTTGTTGGTGAAATGTGCAATAAGGTGTGTTCGATAAGTGTGCATTGTGATAGCCAAAGTGCAATTCATTTGGCTAAAAATCAAAATACATTTCATAGAAGGTCCAAACACATTGATATCAAATATCACTTTATCCGAGATGACGTAGAGCAAAGGTGTTTTTTAAAGAAGATTGATACTAGTGAAAACCTTGACACATGATGACTAAACCATTACCTCCGTTTGGTATTGTGTTGACTTGTGGATTAGCTCCTTTTGATGTGATGCCCTTCTTTGGGCATTGTGGTGTGTATTATGTTTTGTTAAACTTGCTTATGTATTCTTGTAATATGAAGTGAATTGATGTTTGTATTTTTGACTGGTGTACTTCAGTCAGAGGTGGAAGATTGTTATGCATGTGTGACTTGAGTACATTGTGTGAGAAAGAATCTAAGTGGATTTAAATTAAGATGGGAGATTAAGTGTGTAGCAATTGTGGTGTTAAGTGTGGATTGTTTCAATGTGGAGTCAAGATGGAATTGAATGGAAAAGTTATGAGTGTAATTATTGATGATTGATGATTCTTTTTATGTGGAAGTTGAAGAAATCGGTCAGAGGTATCTAGCTGCTTTCCTTCGACTCAGCTTCGGCCGAACCAAGTCCGTCGATCGAGCTAAAGCAATCTTCGGTAGCTTAGATCTCCTTCGACCGGCCGCTCGACCCACTCTTCACTCGGGTCGGCGAAGTCTCAACGGCATTGGATCTTTTTTTCAGCGGATCACTTGCCTGGGGAGTTACAACTCATTTAATCTGCAATTGAAGACTCTAATTCTTTTATTATGCCATTTACTTCCTACATTGAATCTTGTGTAACTCCTAGGAGGATTTAGCACTATAAATAGCTCACTTGTATGATCAACCAAACACATCAAACACAAACCCCTTAGCCTAAACACATAGCCTTTTGTTATCTCTTACTCAATTGTAATACTTCATTGTAAGAGTGTTTTCTCTTTGAAATAATACAAGCAAGCAACTACACACCACGGGGGACGTAGCCAATATTGGGTGAACCTCCTTAAATCATTGTGTCAATTTTGCAATTTATTTTCGTTCTTACATTTGCTAGTTCGTTGCATTTCCTATCGTTCATCAAAGTTCTTTACATTGTATCGATCCTAGCAACTATTTCAATATGGATCATATTTGCTGCTTTGTTACTGTTAAATCTTAGCTTGAACTTTAAAAAAGGTATTCTCTATATTCCTCTTAGGGTTTTACTTTTTTCTCTTTTTCTTCCAAGTGATTTTGGTTTTATCTTAGCTTTCGTGATTGATTTTGAAGTAGTTCAAAATTGAATAAGCTTAAGGTAAGGTTTGCCAGAGAAATATAGGCATACATCTTTAATTTTTTCCAAACATGTTGTACAACTTCAAATCTGTCAAAGTGTTTACATGGAGATGCAAATATCTTGTTCGAATTGCATTTGTATACTCTTGATGATATACATTAGCTTTGTTATTGTCTTAGCCGTAATCGATAATTAGTAATGTTGGAAAATAGGAAACAGAATATTATATCCATGTAAATATAGCAAGTAGAATATTTTGTTTATGCAAGAATTAAGGAAACCCTAGAAGTTGTATTAGTATATAAATTAGAGTTGTAATTAAAATTCATCAAGATAAATGATGAGCTTCAATTAAACTCCAAAAAATTCTTAATTTTGTCTTGGTATCGAAGCGAGTGTCTAACGACCGCAATAAAGGGGATTTCATCATTTACCAACGAAAAACCTACCAATTTTAATGGCGGACTTAGAATCCTTTGTCAACCCTACTGACTGTAACAATGAGCCGATTGTTGCAATTGATCCAACACTTAAACACCAACAAACAATCCACTGGTACCATAAGGAATGCACTAATTTCCATCTCAGACTAACTAAACAATCAAAACTAGACCAAGTGGTCCATAATAATTCAACTTGCAATTAGTGGATGATGTCGGCTCAGTTATATCACCACTGACCCACCACAGCAAACGAACCCACTTATAGTCACTGAGCTCGGTATGATTCATTTGTGCTCTCCTAGAATATTCAGAACATAAAATCGAACTACGTCAATCAAAGTTTTGTTTTTGAATACTGAAAGAAGATTTGAATTACAGTAGTGGCAGAGATGGCTTACAAAAGTTTTCACCTCATAATCAAAGCTAATATAGCTGGTTAAAGATCAAATCAAAAAATAATACAGTAAGATAACTGCGGTATAGAAGAACATCCGTACAAGTTAATAAACCAGATGAAAGATCCAAGCAATATCACCATACACAACCATATAGTTCAACTAAACAGGTTGTATCAATTCTTGGCAAGCCTAGATGGGACCTACTCATTCTAAATACCTTACATACTGTAAAAGAGGCTTACGCAGCCATCAAACGAGAAATCATGAGATGGGGTATCAATTTTTATAGCGAGTATAATAGTATTATAATGGGTAAACTGATAGTGTTATGAACACACAAAATAATAGACTAATTAAGTAGATATCGTTAAAAGCACTTATCTTACACAGTTTAAAAACAAAACCATAATTCTTCCTTATTTGAAAAACCAAAGAACCCTTCTTCTCCCTCATTTGTTACACCTACGGTCACTGCTTCAAGAACTTCAGTGATGGATCTTCAATAGCGAAGCTTCTTATATCTATTTGTAAGTTTTTTGCTTTGTAAGAAAAGAAACTCATCTCGGATCAGTTATTTTGTCGATATAAATCACAAACTTTAGAGATTTGAAATGCATACGAATTTCCGTCAGGGTTTATTGAACCCAATTGGGACTTGCATAGAAGTTGAGCATATCATGTGTCAGCAATGGTAGATCCAAAGTTCAGAATCTCATGGGGCACCAACAAATGTACGAAATTTTATGAAACATTTTCAGCAACTTTGGCAAAGTTTCATTTGTAATCAAAGGTCTTTTTACCCCACAATTCAAAAATCAAAACTTTAACGTGCAAGGAATAAATAAATTTCAACAATGGCTAAATTTTAAGATTCAATTTTATTAAGTTAAACCAAAATCTTAGGCTTTTTTCACATTCACAATCATAACGACTGCTTAGGTTAGTAATTCCATTGAAGATAATATTTCCTCCTTATGATTAAAAAACCTTTCAACAACTCAAGTAGTTTTCCGATTAAACATTTTCTTATTACATGCTCATCAAATCAAGTGCAAAACCAACGAAACCTAGAAATTAATTAATCATCCAAAGGAAATTAAATGTACAAAAAACATTCTTTTAATCAAAGATTTAATAGTTTTCACCCTCGAAATACCCAAAATTTGAATCCACATCAATCAAAATCAAAACTATTCTCCACATCAATTAGTAGCAGTTTTCAAAAAAATTAGGCATCCTAGAAAGTAACAAACTTGAAATAAATTCACCTCCAAAATCCTAAATTCCGCAAAAAAATTAAAAATAAACACCAATATTATAACAAAAATTACCATAGTCCAAAAACACCACAACTGCTCCAAAAAAATTCAAAGAGGATAGTGCTCTAGAAAAAGTCAATGTTATGCATAAAAAACCAAATTAACATTGATAAGCACGTTAATATTAACAAATATTCAATTATTCAAAGAAAATAAACAAAAAACAATCAAGAAGTAACGATCTAACAAAATTCACGAACATGAAAATTAAGATTAAGATTAAGATTAAAGAATAAAACATCAAAATTAAGATTAAGATTAAAGATTAGAACATCAAGATTAACAATTTAAGATTAAGATTAAAGATTAGAACATGAAAATTAAGATTAAGATTGAAAATAACTTTAAAATCAAATATAGTTTCTGATTTAGTGGGACAGCTCACAGCCGGCGGGCAATGACTCACTGCTGCCGGCAGGCGGCAGTCCCGGAGGCCTACTACCGGTTGACTTGAATGCGGGGACGGGGTGGCGACTGTGGCTGCCAGGTATAATGTAATTTTTAGGAATTTTTCTATTTAGGGGTTTATGAGAGAGAAAGAAGAATGAGGGTCAGAATTCGGAAATGTCACGCTTCTTTTCTCAATGGCTGAATTTCGGAATAAAAACCTAGGGTATGTGCCAGGGGTATCCAACAATAGATCTACCCCTGTGTGTCAGTGCTCTCGACCTATATTAATTTGAGCAAAAATCATGTTATTATGGTTAGCAACAATTTTAAAATTCCAATTTATGGTTATAAGTGTACTACTCTGTAATGGATTCTATGACTAATACAACTGATATTGCAAGCGTAGCTGATACAAGTAGTCTAGGCCCCACTCTTAAGTTCATCTACAACATGAGAAGAAGAGCAAAATCAATCACTGCATAATTATGTCATATTTATGTGGCTTCTAGAAGGACTTTCAAATAAAAGGTCTTACTCGTTTTGTTTTGCTAGAGGAAATTTGTTAAAATTTTTGCATAGCTTTCTTTTTAATGTGTTAGAGCAATATAGTCGAATACAATATATATAAATAGAAGGTTTGGGAGCTATTACATTATATGCTTATATTTACAAAGGATTATGGTCACTCACTAGGAGTTACCGAACCACTCAAAGACTTCAGAGGTGGATACCCTATTCACTCAATTTTTCATACTTCTCTTTTTGTACAGCTCTTCTAATTCTGCAATTGTTTTGTCTTCTTTATATCCATTTTTGTGTTGATTTAGCAAGCATAGTTGAATTCATTACAATTAATGTTATGCTATTTTTATACTTAGGATGGAGGATCATTGTGTGAACAGTGGATATCCGACAAGAAGTAAGCAATTCATTCTCTTTGATATATTAACATGAGAAAGTGATGTTTTTTAATTTTATTAAGGGTTGGATGTGAAATTCATATTGAATATAGGGTTTTAAAACCTAAGAACATGGAGAAGGCTATGAAATGGGCCAGGAAAATAAAAGAAGAAAGTTGGCAAATGTTGAGTGTGGAATCAGAAGAAAAGGAAGAAGTTTTGTGTACACCAATAACCGTTTCCTTGAACTTTGTAGATGGTATTGATTATCCAAAAACCATGAAGATCTTGAGTAGTATTGGAGGAGCTGAAATAGTAGTTATGATTGACTCACAATTTCATTTCATTAGCTACAGTTGAGAAGTTTCAAATACATATTTCTTCTAAAAAGTTTGGAGTAACCTTGAGTATTGATGATAATGTAGTAGGAAGGGGTGAATGTAGAGATGTGTCCTTTAGCCTGGGGCAGTAGAAATTATTGAAAATTTCTTTACTTTATAGTTGGGACACAATAGATCGTTTCCGCTAATTAGAAGTTATGAGTGATGCAATTCCAATGAAAGGGTACCAAAGTGATTAGGGAGATCTAAAATCTTTTTCAAGTCTATAATGAAAACCATACGAAGAGAGGGATGTGGATTAATGGTCGAGCTAAACAAATTTGAGGTAACGAGATACATGTAGCAGAGCATACGGTTGATTCTTTTGCGGATATATCGTATTCAATTGAGGTATACTACACCATTCCAAGGTTTTTCATATTGCTTGATAGGTTACCTCCAGAACGAGAGATTAAGAAAATGGTGGAAGACATGTTATGGGCATGGCATAATAAGAGTAATCAACAATCCTTTCTCTATTCAAGTGTTCTTAATAAAAAGGATTGTTCATCAAGGTTTCTTTTGGATTATCAAGTCTTAAATAGAGAGATTATTGTTGATAAGTACCCTATTCTCGTTATAGATGAATTATTGGATAAACTTCGTAGAGCTTCGATTTTCTATAAATTGGATCTTAAATCCGAATATCAAAAAATTCACATTACAAATATAGATGTTCTCCAAAAAAAAGTTACTCACAGCAACACTGCAAGCAAAGGTTTACGAGTAATGAGCTTAACTACCGTTAACTTCCAATGCATTTAGAACCTCGTAAGCCATATCTGAAAACTGCATCAAGAACTAGACAAATTCACCTCTTTTCCCCAAATAAAACTCATTGAAAACAAAGCAATATGAGGTTTCACACAAGTGGAAAAACAAGATGAAAACATAACTAAAGTAATAGGGAGAAGAACACACAATGTATAAGGTATCTTGAATACCTAGTCATCAACAAATGTTTATTTTATATTGGATTCAACAATACAAGTATAAAATAGCCCTCTCTACTTGACAATCATCTCTCAAGCCAAATATCTCCCAATAATGGAGATCACATAATACTAACTTTAATGCCCATTACTTTATATTAGCTCTCACTCAATGTTGTGTGTTGATTTTATGAATGCATATGCCCTTTTATAGAGGGTATACATCTTTCTAGAATTTTGACATTAACTCTACATTAAAGCATAGAAATAAACCAGAAAGAATGTCCCCCTTAAAATTTTAATGCCCAAAACGTTAGCAAAAACTGACCGTTTAGAGTCTTAGGACCCTTAGACTATCGCTCGTTCGAGCCACCACCTTGCTTGTTCAAGCGGCCCTTTTATGAAGTTACTGCTTGTTGCTAAAAATTGTGCTCGGACGAGCACTCATCTTGCTTGAACGAGCACAGTGCTCTAACACTCTCTATTTAATTTTTATATGTTGCCTTGTTCGAGCAACCACCCTACCATGCTTTGCCTCATTAAAGGCATGGTTTAATATCCTTAGTGAAGTCCTTTCACGCCTAGTTCAAGGCCACTCTTACCTTGTTCAACACATCTCATATACTCCAAATCAAACATCTCATGTATCGACCCAAACCTCAACTCACTATAACTCGACATCCCCATCGTCCTTATCCAAATTACAAGATAAGACATGTTTGATTATTTGTTCAAAGTCACTGTCATCAGTAATGATAAGTGTGTTGGACTTGAGGGGAAGATTGCTATTGCAAGTAGTACTGTAGAGTACTAATGTACATTCATGGCACAACATTATCAAGTTTGTGGCCTAGGCAACCACCATCAACTTGTAACTCATACAAATTACTCTCACTCCATTTTCCCTTCATGAGCACTAAGCATTATGCTAAATAACAGTCATTATAACATGACTCGGGCGAGTTGTAACGGTTTTCCAAGGGACTGTTCCGAAATAACACGATTCTTAAGGGGCTGTTAAAAAACGCCGAGTTGACTCGGATTTCATATGTTTTGGGCTAGTTGAAACGGAATTTCGCAGAAATGCGGGCGAGATTCGTTTTTCTTCATGAGTTTTTGACTGTGACTGTAAGTCCACCATTAAAGCCCGACCCCTAATCTTAAATCCCACGACAATCCGAGCTCAAAGCTTAAATGAGTTGAATCTCGCAAGGTATCTAACTACTACTTAAATGAGTTGAATCAGAAAGATAGAAATGAATAAGTAGTAGAATAATAGAGATGAAAAGATAGGAATAGGAAAAGTCAAAAGGAAGGTGTGTATAGACTACTGTGTAAAGTAAATAAATTCAGAAAAAAGGTGGTAAAATTTTAAGGGAAATTCTACATGGTAAGCACCAGGTTAAGGGAAACGCCTGCTATAACTAGTCTTATTTGCCATTCTACCAAATATCACTCAACTTTTGCAAAAACATCTACAATAACTATAATGGTAAAAAAACGTTAAGTTTCCGTTAAACTATGAAATTACCTGATTGCCCTTGTTTAATTTCTTAACTTCCCTCCTCTTTTAAGCGTATTTATTTCTTCATTTTGAATGCTTTCCCTTGTCACGTTACATCCCATCATCATAAAAACTCCTTCATCTTCTTCTTCTTAGTGTTGTGGCGATTTTCAACCTAAAGCTTCGTTCTTATTTTTCGTTTTCATCTTCTGAGTGCTTTAGTTTGGTGGCGATTTTCAGGTATGTTTTCTCTCCTCTTTTCGTTCCTCTGTTTTTGTACTATGTGTTAGGGCATTGAGATTGCTTTGAATGAGTTATGCCCCACAGCAGGCAAAAGATATTATTGTAAGCACTTATCAAGTAATTAGAAGAAGAAATTCCCTGGACCATTGCTTTATGCTATGTTCTGGAGAGCTGCAAATGCATCTTCAAAATTCAAGTTCAGAAAAGCAATGGAAGCAATTGATGGAGCTGATCCAAAGGCAAGGGAATGGCTGGCAGACATTGGTGACCAATCAAGGTGGAGCAAACATGCTTTTGATCCATTAGTTTGCTGTGATGAGAAGAAAACCAATTTCGTTGAAAGTTTAAATGCAACACTTGGTGTGGACAGGTCTAAACCTGTTTTGACTTTGCTTAAAGGTGAGCACTAATCTAAGTATCAACAATTTCACCAAGAATTGAAGGTCTAAACCTGTTCTGATTTTTTTTTCAAGTATTAGAAGAGTCACCATGGTACGTATGGCTACTAGATTGGAAAGGAGTGAGCAATGGAATGATGAAGATGTATGTCCAAAATTATGTACTAGAGTCCAAACACTGATTTCTAATTCTAGGACATGTAAGACATACAAATCAAGGAATGGATGTTATGAAGTGAGGGATGGTATGTCTATATTACCAGTTAGCTTGACTGAGAGGACGTGTCTGTGCAATACTTGGCAAATCACAGGCATTCCATGTAAACATGATGTGAGGACTATACTCCATTCAGATCAAGATCCACTCAAATTTTGTAGTGAGTGGAATAGCTGCAAGAGATACAAAGAGGCATACAAGCACACCATTAGGACCGTACCAGACACAAAACACTAGCCAGAAAGGGAAGATCCTGTGATAAAGCCCCCCCCCCCATTGAAGAGAAGTATTGGAAGACCTGCTAGGATTAGGAGAAGGGCAGCTGATGAGGAAAGAAAGGGAAGAGGTCTACAACAGTCAAGTGCAGTAGGTGCAAGGAGTATGGGCATAATATGAAAACATGCAAGGGAGGATTGACAACAAAGGAAAAGAGGAATAAGACAGCAACTGCCACTCAATCTTTACAACCTACTGAGCCTAAAGGAAGAACTAGATCAATCACAAGGGCATTTTCTTCTCAGCCTGTTATTAGGGGTTAAGCAATGTAATACTGCTTTTGGTTGTATATGTATGATATGATTATGGTCTGCTTTTAGTTGATTTTGGTTGTTAATGTAAGAAAACAGTATGTAATGTATGCTTTTGGGGTTTTTTGATGAACCCGAATAGTATGTATGTATGCTTTTGGGTTGTACTTCTTTTGGGAAAAAAATTAATGAATGCTTTATGATACTTATGCTTTTGCAACATATTTTGAACATCATAATACTGCTTCAAATCCGTTTGAACATAATATTACAAGAGGAAGATACTTCCTGAACAAGCTTTACATTCTTTAAAGAACTAAACAACAAAAAAAGCCAATAAACCCTAATCATAATCTTAATTCTTAATGATAATTACAAGAATTAAAAGACCAAGAGTAATCATAATCTTCATCATCTTTTGCAGTTGCTTGATTTGCTTCCTTTGAACCATCAAGTCTGTTTCCATTTGGGTAGACATTTCACCTCCATAAGCTTCAGAAACCATATGTCTTCCATGTCTGGTCAAGTCTTCTTCCTTCACCTGGCTAAAAAAGGAACAAGCTTTGCATTTGTAGTACAATCTCAATGGGTTAGCACTTGAATCAGATTCCCTAATTTCCAAAATTCGTCCTTGTAGACCATTGCCACACCTGCATCTAACAGCGTGAATCTCCTTAACGTCCATGTCTGTCGCTAAAATTGGAGGTCTTGAAGAAATTCTTGAGTGTATAGATGATGAAGACATTTTTAATGAGTGTATGAAAGCTTGACTTCAATGGTTGTTCAAGGGAATGCGTGAAATGAAGAAGAAGGAGCATCCTTTTATTAGAATTAAACAAGGGCAATTAAGTAATTTCATAGTATAACGGAAACTTAAACACTTTTTTACCATTATAGTTACCTGTAGATGTTTTTGCAGTAGCTGAGTGTTATTTGGTAGAATGGCAAATAAGAATAGTTATAGCAGGCGTTTCCCTTAACCTGGTGCTTACCATGTAGAATTTCCTTAATTTTAATTATTAAAGTATTTAAGTTTTTGTATTTTTACTTTTTATTGTTTTTTTTTGAAATGTACTTTATTGTTAGTCATATACACTCTTTTATAGTACTCATGTGTTGATTATTATAAAAAAAAATTTAATTGTATATGTGTATCAATTGTAATTATATTTTTTCAAATGTATAATAACAAATTATAATTAGTACTTTAAGATAAATGACAGAAAATTGAAATATAAATTACTAAAAATATTAATTTAAAAGCAAATTAAAAAACATAATTTTGTACAACAATCGCGACCCGTTCCGCGATAACCGAATATTTTCCATTCCCGTGATCCGCGATCATGACCGTAATCGCGACCGCGACCGCGTTTTTGCACCATGGCACTAAGCTCCCTCTAACGAGCCTCAAAATGCCTCCACTAGCCTTGAAACTGCATTCTTCAATCTCCAATCTACCTAGTGAAATGAGGTTCCTTTCAAGCTTAGAAACATACCTCACATTACCAGGCCTTCACTTGACACCTCCATATGTCTCAATAATAACCTCTCCAATAACTTTTAGTTTCACCTTCTCATCATTCGGTAAAGTAACAAGGGACCCATCTCACATTCTAAGTTTATAAAATTTCTCCTTCTAACAACATATGTGGAATAAGCATTCGGAGTCAATAACTCATTCCTTACTACGGACCACTCCCCCATCAACTAATAGAGCTTCATCAGAGTCATCATCATAATTACCAACAAAGCCAAGAGAAAAGTTTGTTTGTTAGGGATTTAAAAGCATACACGATTTGAAATTTTTACAATAACTCATCGGGGTCGATATGTCTCCTTCAAGTTGTGATATTTGATTTTGGGTGCTATGGTAAGTCGGATTGTGCTTACCGCCTTTTTCTTCATCGATGACCATCTTCCTTCCTCTATATGAGTTGGTCTCTTTTCCATGCGCATCCTTAATGCCTTATTGAACCAACCAATCCTCCACGGAGCTCTTACATATAGCAAAATTGATTCTTCCATCAAACAATGGAGGTTGAACTTTGTCCTTTCACTCAACTTGTTTGTCTCACAAATAACCTAGCTTTCACTCATCAAATTTCCTAAAATGCACTCCTCGCTCTGATACTAATTGAAATGAAAGTAATATGAGTCTCACACAAGTGGAAAAACAAGATAAAAGACAACAAAAGCAAAAGGAAGAAAAACACACAATGCATAACGTATCTTGGATACCTAACCATCAACCAATGTTTATTTTATATTGGATACAATAATACATGCATAAAATAATCCTCCCTATTTGAGACCAACCTCTCAAGGAAAATATCTCCCAACAATAGAGATAACACAATACTAATACAAAGATATTATGCTCACTTGGTAAACACCCTAGCCCCTCACTTTATATTAACCGTCACTCAATGTTGTGTGTTGATTCTATGAATGCATATGCCCTTATATAGAGGGTATACATCATTGTAGAATCACACATTAACTCTACATCAAAGCATAACAATAAACAAGAAAGAAAATGTCTCCTTTCAAATTTCAATGCCCAAAACATGAGCAAAAACTGATCGTTGAGACCCTTGCACTGCCGCTCGTTTAAGCCACCACTTTGATCGTTCGAGCGAAACTTTATAAAGCTACTGTCTATTCCTGTCAATTGTGCTCGGACGAACACTCATCTTGCTCAAACGAGCACAATGCTCTGATCCTTTTTATTTTCTTTTTATGTGTTGCCTTGTTCGAGCAACCACCCTACCATGTCTTATCTCGTTCAAGGCATGATCTAATATCCTTTCATCACTTGTTCAAGGCCTCTATTACCTTTTTAATGCATGTCATATACTCCACACACCTCATGTATCGACCCAAACCTCAACTCACCATAACTCGACACATCCTTATCGTCGGGGGCGGATCTAGCTTAGGGAACCCCCCTAGCACGTGCTCCAGGGTGAATAGGTAAGAAGACACGCATTTTGGGTTTCAGAATTCTGCATTCTCTCTTCTCTCTCTTGAAACATAAAACCTTAACAGGTAAAAATCCTTAAACTTACCCAGCTAGGCAGCCAGCGCCGCTGCCTCTGCTCGGGCATTCAAGTCATCCAGCCCTAGCCACTGCCACTGCCTATCGCCTGCCACCAACAATCGCCCCTGTCCGGTTGTCCCCTAAAATCAGAATTTTGATGTTTTAAGGTATTTTCAACACAACAAAGTGTTCTTAATCCTAATTTTTATGTTATATTATTTAAACTTGAAGAAAGCTTTGTTAAATTTGTTAGTAGATTATGTGTTTAATCGTGAAGAAAGCTTTGATCTTGAATTTTGTTAATGAGGTTATTAATTTTCTGGAAGAAAGAGAAGAATGGAGGATGCAGTAAGCTACGCGCTACTCAAAATTTTGAAGAAAGCTATATTAAATTCAATATATTAGTACTTTCTTTTTTCTGCTTTTACTTTTTCTAGATTCTACCTAAATCTATGTCATTTTTCATCTCTACATTATTTTCTCTATACTTCTATATATAATTCAATTTTATCATGACTTGTAATCCATAAAAATAACTAATTTATGTTTGCTTGGGGTTCAATACTTGTTTTTTTGGTTGAAACTTGAAATTATTGGATTTATAGGTTGAATTTCACAAATCATGGGATTAAATTAACAAGGAAAGATGAAATCCCCGATCAATACTTTGCTCTGTTTGCATTATATCAAACTTTTTATAATGTTCAATATGTTGTATGATGTTTTATTTGCATCCAATGTTTGCTGAATATCGCGACTTAACTTTTGTTATCGTCATAACTTGAAATTGGATTGATTTTGCTATGGCTAAATTGTGTTCATGTTTTTGGTTGTGCACCATGGCAGTCTGAACCCTGGATCTGCCACTGCTGATCATCTTTCTCCAAAGTATAAGAGAAGGAATGCTTGATTATGTGTTCAAAGTCATTGTCATCACTAAGCATTAACACTCACAAAACAAAAACTTAAAACTAAGAAACTAATCAACTAACCTACTGGCTCCAAAATTAACATTGTGAGAAATAACGGTAGCACCATAAACTTTATAGCTACCATGAACAAATCAACAGCATAAATGAGCGAAACCTGAACCTCAGTTCCATGGCAACTTAGAAATTCATCAACCATGTCATCCCAATCGGAAAACACCGCAAACTCACAAGGCGTAATTTCTGCACTCAGTATACTACCTGCAAAAAAAAGCAACGATATCGTAAATTTGGAGGTTTTCCCAATAGACAAACCCTAGGAGAGAGAAACATGTACCAATGAGGCAATACTAATATATTGATCGCTAAAGGAAAGCAATGACACGCTCGATTTGAATCATATCAGAAAGGTTTTGTTGTAAAATTATTCGAGAAATTAGATCACTAATTGGATCTTTAATTTGTGCGTAAGGGTTAGGCGAACAGCAGGTGGGTTCTTGAATTCTTGCGTGCATTTGCAGTGGAGCTCCAGATTTGGAGAAGCAAATTGAATTAGGAAAAGAGGAACAGTGAAAGAGGCAGATTAATAATGGTTGATTGGACAAACGGTGATATATAAAATATGGCGGGACAATGAGATTGCCAAGAATTCTAAATTCTCTCTCCCCTTGTTGGGAAGGATTTTTTAGTGTACTATTGTTAAATGGATATGTAATTACATGTAGGATGGGCCTCAGATATTTTGGGGCCCCAGGCGAAATAATATATTAGGGCCTTTTTTATTTGTACTTCATCATCTATGACCCTTCTACAACCATTAACTTTGCTTTTTTGACATGGACCCCTAGGCGACAGCCCCCCTTGCCCACCCCTAGGGTTGGCCGTGATTACATGTTATAAAATTATAATTTTCTTTTTAGGTAAATCTGGATATTCTTCTAATAACGTTAACATAATGATTTTTTATCATTTTCAAAATAATTTTTGATTTCATGTATTTTCTATTTCTTGATGAAATATTCTAAAAATTAAAATTTTATTGAAGAAATTTTACTTTTAGCAAATAATTCAACATAAAAAGGCAAATATATATTCTAACAAATTTTAATTAGAAATCTTAAGTAACTTTTAAATTTAAAATTATAATATTCCAAGAAAATTAAAAAAAACACATCTTATTGTGATGTACTACTCAATACTCATATTTTAAGGAATAACTTGATGTTAACTTATTTATAAACTATTCCATATGGCAAATCACTGTAAGAATGACATGTGAAATTTCAGTCTTTTTATTAGGTTGTATGATGCAGTGATTAAAAATTTCCAAGTCCTTCCTATTTTTTTAAGGGTGAACAAAGTTTAATCTAAAGAAACTACATCTTGTGCGATCATTATAAATATATAACGTGTTAAATGGCAGAATATACGTGTAATCAAACACAATCAATTACAATTTGCAATTCAATTATATACCATAAATGAACTTCATAGAAACATAATTCTCTCAAAACCTAACTTCCTATAATATCTCCACAAAAATGCCATCAAAACAATTAGCATGGAAAACAAGATGATTAAATCATCGAATACAAAAGAAAATCATCATGCAATAGCAAGAACGTTGATCCATCATGAATCATTTGATGTTATGAATTATGATGCAACAATACGATGAAGAACAACAAATTCTTTAAAGGGAAGGTAATAATTAATATTTAACATTATCAATAATTGTTAATAGAGTGAGCTATTCGTAATTGATCATGTCATTGTTAATAGCCGAGTTACGAATTTTCGACGTTTTTTTCGATGCTAATTTCAATCGATATTAAATATGTTTTCCGACGCTTTTAACTGTGTATAAAAAAGATTTCGCTCCTTAAAATCATACTACAATTTCACGATTTTAGACGCTTTGAAGCGTGGAAAATGCTAATTTTCCAACGCTTTTAACTTTGGGAAAAAAAGATTTCGCATCTTAAAACCAAACTACAATTTCACGATTTTTGACGCTTTGAAGCGTGAAAAATACTAAATACTTTCAACGCTTTCTTGTGTGAAAATTGCTAAATTTTTTTGACGGTTTCAAGTGTCAGAAAATGATTAATATTTTAGACGCTTTATACATCTAAATGAAAATAAACTCTTTAAAGCCATAATTATTTATCATCACCCCAATATATATTAGCCTTTTTCATATTATATAAAATTCATCAAACATACATAATTACCAACAAATATCATACCAAATCAATCATATCCACATAAGTATTAGAATTTGATATTCATATACGCACAAAGATTCGTTGATGTAGCAAATGCCTGATTTGAATATTCACATACACACATACATTCGTCGATGTTAAATAGAGCAAAAACTATAGTGCTAAAAGTTTGTCAAAAGTTAAAGGCCTCCAAATTTATTGTCATTATGTTGCATTATCCACTTTAGTGCGAAGACCATCGCAAAAGATGATTTGTTGGAATATGAACATCAACAACAAAAATCTGCAACAAATCAACTAAATGCACAAACTTTAGCCAAAAGACATACGCCCTATTTATGATTCAAGGCCAACAATTATTTTCAAATATGGGATTACCTTACCAAACTCCCCATGAATATATAAAAGTTTATGTAAGTCATTATCATATCTACTTCATCCAATTGCAATCAAAATTGTACATAACATGTAAATATTAGTAACTACACTTCTACCATACGCACTAAAAAGTAATATGAAAAAGATTTGATGGATGATAAAATTAATAATGATTCTTACTTGTCCTTTGATTTTGTTGTAACTAATTAAAGAATGAAGATAAACGACCAAGTTAAGTGAGAATTTTTTGATGTTGAGCTCTTAGTTCTTGAACTTCTTCATGTTTTTTCAAAAGTTGGGAAGTAACCTCATCATTTCTTTTTTGTAATTGGAAAATAACCTTATCATTTTTTCTCTCAACAGACAATAGGTAGGATTTAAGCTCCATAACATCACTGGAAGTACCATTACAATCACCCATCTAGTAACCCCATGACCATAACCAACAACACGTTTATTAGGTTTGTCGTCTTGATACATCATCTCATTAAAAACTTCTGTCTCAATCACCTCACGAGGTTGTTTCGAATCACGTAAACGTTCATTAACCATACTTTCAGCAATGTCTTATAAAAATACAAAAGTATAAATAAAATATGCAATTACAGTTGTCATAATGATAAATATTTCCAATTCAATACTTTAATATACCATGAGTTCTTGAGTGCATGTACCCTCTACATAACCACCACTCTTTGTAGTGTGTATGTTTCCACATTTCTAGCCCACTAGGTTCTCTTTGATTCAACCTAACCGATATAAAAGCAACGAATTATCACAAAAAAATAAACTTATCACAAATATATGCATCAAATAGGATTTAAGTAATCTAGCAGCATCAACAAACAAGCAAATGCAAGTGTCTTATTATAAGCATTAACAATAATTGTATTCATGCTTAAAAATTCAGTTTTCCATTGAGTATAACTCTTTGACCCTGTAGTATGTACCTGAGTATGCATTCCTTGAGCTATTTTTCCCAATGTTGATAATTTCTCTCAATGTTAAATTATTAAAAACTAACTTGAACTTTTTGACTCTGTCGATGTTGATAATTAATTGTAATACACTATGTACAACTATCTTGAATTTCTGAGGCCTAGTAAGAAACCAAGCTAATCCCTTGTTTATCACATTTTTAGGCATATTCTCAACAATCTTTTCCTTTGACACATTAAGCTGATAATAATGCCTTTAAAGCTCCCACTTGAAATGCTTCCACTTCATATTTATATGTGACAATACCATTCGACGAATCTCTTTCGTATCAGGTAACACAAATTTATCCTATATATATGGTGAGAATCTCCTTTGTCAAAATAAGCATATAGTGAGAATATTCGTATCAAATTATAATAATAACAATAAAGAAAGTTTGATGCAAACCAAAGCCATTTTAATAATCCTTTGCTTGTAATGAACATCACCACGCTTGCAATTTTGTGCTCCAAGTGGACAAAAGGTTCCATCCTTTGACAATTCAAACAGAAAATGAACAAGTACAAGTCCTCCTTCTAATTGGTTGACCATATTCATTAAAATGAACAATGATCCTTCTTCATGATGCTAAGCACCAAACATGCTTAGCAACTATCGTCCCCTCTACTATTCCTAATTTTAGAGGCTCATTCTCAGTTATCTCTACTCAATCAAAAAAACAATTAATATTTGTAGAAACGCTTAGAGATTATGAATGCAACAAGAGGGGGGTGAATTGTTGTATTGCTCTTTTGAGTATTTTTCCCCTGTTTTGCGGAATTTATACTTTATAAAAATACTTCAACAAAAAAAGCAAGAAAGTAAAAATAGAGACAAGGATTTTTACGTGGAAACTTTCTAGGCCTAATAGAAAGAAAACCACAACCACTCGGGATTTTAAGCTTCTCTTTATGTTTTAGATAATCAGTACAATTACATAAATCAATTCTCTTCTTCTTCTCTTCTAGGCCTCTTCTTTACACTTTCTCCTTCTCTTTCTCTTATCTATATTCTCTCGTTTCCCCTTAGACTTCCCCAAGTCTAATTTACAAACACTCAAAAAAACCCTTACAAATAATTTTCTCTAAATTGGATAAAGACTAAAATATTGCATAAGAAAAATATTAAGAATTAATTGGCAAATGAAAGAATGCATAGTTTTCTCACTTGGGTGATCTCTCTAGATTTTTTGGTTAGGGCACAGTACCACACTATATTAGCCGGTTATAAAATTTCTTTTATATGAGATAAACCGTGTAATTCATCTATGATTCCCTTATTCTAAGATGTGGAAATGCGGAGAATTGCCTTGGAGGTTACTTCAATCCATACAATTACAATTAGGTAACAATTAGCTAATAATAGTAAGTTGAAGACTTATTCAACTAAACCCTAGCTTCTTCCCTATTTTTGTGGAGAGAAATAAGGAGACTTATTCTCAACCCTTAGATTAATTTTAATTAATTTGCCAATTAATATCTTATGCAATTATTTAATATTTAACCGTAGAATCAACTAAAATAAAGAAAAACTAATTTTCCTACGTTTCTTTAGTTGACTATCTTCTCAGACCTGCTTCGCTGGGAACACTGCACTGTCTCCATCAGCTCTCATTTCAGTTTATCAAATCTTGGAACAGTAGTGATCGATTTATCTTTTGACTTTCCATTTGAACTTCAAGATTGACTATTTTGACTTTGACTTTGACATTGACTTTGACAAGTACAATATTCTTTAAACAAGTCTTTTAGGTGCCATCGACGACTTTGACAAATCGGATATTTGACCTACAAAACAATCTCTAAAACTTGTTTGTTTATAAATCATTAAGTCGTCATCAAAACTCAATTGGGCCAACAAATTCCCCCTTTTTGATGATGGCAAACATTATAAACAAACTTAATTAAAATAGAGTAAAATAAACTAGAGCATGCTAGAGATTGAAGCAACTCTAAGTAAACTTTAGAAAATCAAATTATATTATAATTTACCAAGCATTCATTAAAATGGTTTACTCTAAGATTATATTTTAAAAACATATTATTTAGCGTGTATTAAGCAAAATTTATGTCTTTAAATTAATTCTTTTTCCAAAAATAATAAACATAACAACTTAAGTATCAATTCTATACTTATGTGAATTTTAGAATAGACTTTTCAGAGCTTCAGTGATAATATGATAAGCAAAAAGTAAACATTAAGCAAAGTTTAGTAAATTCAAATTAAAACAAAACAAAGAGACAATAAAACAGTAATGTCTAAACAAACATAGGAACATGAGTAAACAATATCAGAGCATGACTTGTATTAACATAAACATCGAAAATAATCAGAGCAGACTATAGTAATAAAACAAGACAGAAATAGATAGCATTAGCAAAGGCATTTTTAAATTTTTAAATCATAAATCAAAGCAAGTATGAACATTTAATCAGAGCAAGTATAACTATGGTTTTCACAAGTCCTCTAAGTTTGTTGCTTTCTTCCCCCTTTTGACATCAATCAAAAAGGATCGGTTTAATCAAACCACAGTACTAAGGCAAGCATTAGTCAAATAGAGATAATAAGCAGCAAACAACTCAGCAAATACCATAACATTATCAAGATATGCAGCAATTAAACATCATAGACCATTAGAAATAGTGGATTGAAAGAAAGCAGTAGCATAAGTTTTGCAACAACAAAAAATATTACAACTTGGCATACCCAAGCTGGTACTCAAAATAAAGTGAAAATATTGTTTGATTGTTAAAAGACATACGGTGTGGCCAACAAACTACATAACATGATTAATTGAGCAGAAGAAGGGATCAATTGGCAGTCTCCTCATCAACAAATTCTGTTTGCACTTCAACTGTGTCCAGCTTTGCACCAAGACGGGATTCCATCTGGGACAGCTGATCAGTAATGGAAGCAAGTGAGACACGAACTTCATGTTGAAAGGCGTAGATTTGAGACTGAAAATCAACAAACTTGGAGAGAATAAGATCAAGGGTAGCAGGAGGAACAGTGGAGGGGTTAGTATCAAAACCAGGTGTAGTGTGTGGAGGTGAAACGTGTGAGGTGAATGGTCGTGGAGTAGTAGGTATAGGTGATGGTGGTTGTGATGGTACATGTGGTGGTGGAGGTGTGGCTGGTTTTGGTGAAGGAGGGGCATTTGTAGGCTCTTTGGTAGGATGTGAGGTGATTTCGTCATCCAAACCAACCGAACGTTTTGAGGCCAGCCTGCTGCTCTTTCTTGGAGTCAGCACAGGCTCCTCCTTAACTGGCTTAGCTACCTCCTCATCATCAGAACTTTCATTGGAATGTTCTTCCTCCAGTTCATCACCTTCCCCTTCTCCAGAAGCTTCCCCCTCACTAAATACTTCCCCCTGTTCCTTAGTGACCTCTGCCTATTCAGTGCTAGCAGAGGGAACAACTCTCTGGACCTCTTTCTCTCTTTCTTCCCTTTTCTCTCCTTTTTTCATTTTTTCTTCCTCTTCTTTTTCTTCTTCTACCTTCTCATCATCCGAACTAACATCTTCTACTTCCTCTACAGCATCCTCTAAAATTCCCTTTTCATTTAATTTTAGATGCAAATTGTTTAGGCATTTTGCACCTATTTTGTTATTGACGCTCATGGGGAATTCTAGGACATCTAAAGGAATACCGAATTTCTTAAAAATATGAGTCAACAAACCTCCATACCCTACCATACTATGCTTCTCTATACAGTCAGGCAAATGTGATATCATCAATGAAGGAAAACTGATTTTAATGTGGTTAGCCAAACAGAAAATCAGTGTAGCATCACGAAGGTTTACTTCGCTACGCTTGGAGTTGCGAGGCAAAATAAATCTTCAAGCAATGTTATACAACAGTTTGTGTAGTGGTGATAAAGAGTTATGGCTAAAACGTTTTTTGTCATTTATTCTTAAAAATTTCAACACTGTCTTTTCATTTATCCCAGAAAAGACATTATTTGACCCTACGTAGTACGTATCGAAACCAACCGCAGGAACATTGAACCATTCCCCCAACATAAGACTATTAAACTCAATCTTGATTTCTTTGACTGTGCTCGAACAAACCCCATTTTCAATTGAAAAATTTTGAATAAATTCACGCATAAGATTCGGGTAAATCGAATTGCATGAGTAGTCATACATCAAAACTTCCCACCCTTGATTATTTAGAATCTCATGTAATTGAGGGAAAGGGTTTGATTCATACCAGTATTTATCAAGTCCAAATCCAATGGACATTTCTTTGGCAACTTCCTCAGCGCTGTTTGGGTCTACCTGCTTGGTCCTCTTTGTGGGTCTGGATGAAGAAATCCCTTTTGGGTTGGAGTGTGGTCTTTTTGTTCCGGCATGCATGGCCTTTGGCATGGTAGATTTTTGTTCTTGTGAAGATGACGGTGGTGCATCTCGTGATGGTGAGGGATGAATTACTTGAAGTGGTTTAGGTTGTATGAACTTTGGAGTTTTTCCTTTCATGTACTTGCTTGATGAAGAAGATTTGGGGGTTTTCATGGTTGATAAAAGAGGTGAAGATGAAGGAGTGAAATGGTGTTGACGGTTTAGATGAGGGTTTAGTAATGAATAGTACGTCACTTTTGAGGGAGTGATGGGGTGTGTGAGTGATGGATGGGACGTGAAAGAGTGGGTATTTAAGTGGGTGAGAGGACGGTTATTGAAAGGTTTGTACTACTCCTTGGATCAGTTTGTAGCGTGTGAACGAGGAGTGTAACGAAAAGTTCGCGGGTATATTCGTTGAATTAAAGCGAGTAATAACGATTTTTCGAAACACTACGATGATCCGTCTTCTACTATATTTTAAGTTGGCCATCCGAAAAAAATAAAATGCTGGAATTTTGTGGAAAAAGAAAAATAACAAAAATTTTGAAAATAAAAAAGAGTAAAAGAAAACAAATGTCCTCGTTTTTTTTTCGCTTTTAATACGAGGACAATATCACATAAAACAAACGTATGCTACTTGGTCTAATCAGTTAAGCATGCAATCAAGAAAACATTCATGGCATGTACTTAAGATAGTTGCGTACCTAAATCTTGCAATAATTGATTTCTCAATCATGATTGTTGTGAATGATCTAACCCTTCCAATTTTTCACGTTGATTTGAGGAGGAGTGCTAGCATTAAACTTTAGTGGAGCTTGATCATACCTAGTTCCAACCTCATCTTTTCATATTGCCCCCTTGGAAGTGGTTTAGTCATTATATCTGCAACTTGTTCATTTGTACTGACATGTTTAACAATGATATTTTTATGCTCAACATTGTCCTTAAGAAAATGATATCGTATATGTATATGCTTAACTCTAGAATGATGCACGGGATCTTTTGATATGCATATGGCACTAGTATTGTCACAATAAATAGGAACACATTCAAATTTAATACCAAAATCTCTTAGTTGTTGTTTTATCCAAAGCATTTGGGAACAACAAGCTGCTGCTACCACATATTTTACTTCAGCGGTGGATAGAGAAACTGGGTTTTGTTTCTTGGAACACCAAGATACTAAACATGAGCCAAGAAATTGTACCATACCTGAAGTACTTTTTCTATTCACAAGATCTCCTGCATAATCTGCATCACTATAACCTTTCAAGTCATAGACATCACTTTTAGGATAAAATAGGGACAAGTCATCTATTCCCTTTAGATATCTTAGAATTCTTTTTACTGCTGTATGAAGTGATTCCTTTGGATTTGATTGAAATCTAGCACACAAGCCAACACTAAACGAGATATCTGGTCTACTAGTAGTTAGATATAAGAAAGATCCTATCATACCTCTATACATAATATTAGTAGCCATAGGTGTGTGGTTTGTTTTAGCATTATCTAGACCACATTTCTTTAGAAGTTCTTTAATGTATTTTTGTTGATGGATAAAAATACCATTGGCCGTTTGTTTAATTTGCAAACCAAGGAAGAAATTTAATTCTCCCATCATACTCATTTTAAATTCAGCACTCATTAGGTCAGCAAATTCTTTACATAATGATTCGTTAGTGGCTCCAAAAATAATATCATCAACATATATTTGAAAAACTAAAATATCTAAACCTTTATTCTTAAAGAATAAGATCTTATCAATTTTACCTCTAATAAAGTTATTTTCAATCAAAAACTTAGATAATCTCTAGTACCATTGCCTAGGAGCTTGTTTGAGCCCATAAAGAGCTTTATCAAGCTTATAGACATGATTTGGAGAAGATGGATTTTCGAAGCCAGGTGGCTATTCCACAAAGACTTCTTCTTCTAGAAAACCATTCAAGAAGCACATTTCACATCCATTTGATATAACTTAAAATTCATAAATGCAGCAAATGAAATTAGAATTCTAATAGCCTCTAACCTTGCTACGGGAGCAAATGTTTCTGTATAATCAATACCTTCCTGTTGATTGTATCCTTTAACCACTAGTCGTGCTTTGTTTCTTACTATTATTCCATGTTCGTCCAGCTTGTTTCTAAAAACCCATTTTAAACCAACTATCTTTTTATTCTTGGGTTTAGATTCCAAGTGCATACTTTATTTCTTTCAAATTCATTTAGTTCATCTTGCATTGCAACGACCCAATCTGAGTCTTGTAATGCTTCTTCGTGATTCTTAGGTTCCAACGTTAAGAGAAATGCAAAGTGTGCACGAAACTTTCTTATCTAGGATCTGGTCTGTGTGCCTTTGTTTATGTCACTTATGATCAAGTCAAGTGGATAAGACTTTTGATGTTTCCACGGCTTAGGCACAAAGTCTCTTGTGGAGACAGTTGTGGGAGTAAGCTCACTGACTTGATTGACATTTTGCTCAGCTTCACTTTGTTCATTTTGTTCTACTCTGGGAGCAGCTGGATTAGGAACACCTTGCTGGTCCTGATTTCCCTGCTGTTCATGTTCTTGATTAGGTTCTACATTTTCAATTTGAACCTGCAACTCTTCATTTACTTCTTGATCTTGCTCTTTATGTATGCTTTCATCATCTTCCAGATTAGCAAGACCTATCTTAAAATCACCTCTTGATTAGTTTCATCAAAAATTATGTGAATAGATTCTTCAACACACATAGTTCTCTTGTTATAGACTCTATAAGCTTTAATATGGGATGAGTAGCCAAGAAATATTGCCTCATCACTTCTTTAATCAAACTTTCCTATATTTCATTTTCCATTTACGTGAACAAAGCATCGACATCCAAACACACGAAAATACGAAATATTTGGTTTAATGCATTTAAATAATTCATAGGGGGTTTTAGAAGTGATTGGCCTAATTAACACACGATTCAAAATATAGCATGCAGTATTAACAACTTCAGCCCAAAAGTTTCTAGGGAGACCACTAGCAATCAACATGGTTCTAGCCATTTCCTTTGATTTTCTATTTTTACGTTCTACCACACCATTTTGTTGTGGTGTCCTAGGTGCGGAAAAATTGTGACTTATACCATGCTCATTACAATAGTCCATAAACCTTGAATTTTCAAATTCTTTACCATGATCTGATCTTATGTGGACAAGTTGATTGTTACTAGATTTTTGAATTTTATTTGCAAAAGCAACAAATTCATCGAAGGCCTCGTCTTTGCTAGTTAAAAATAATGTCCATGTAAATCTACTGTATTCATCAACTATAACAAACACATATCGCTTTCCACTGCGACTTTGGATTCTCATAGGTCCACAAAGATCCATATGAATTAATTCAAGTGGCTTTGAGGTGGTCACAACATTTTTAGGTTTAAAGGATGACCTTACATGTTTTCCTTTGGCACAAGGATCACAAACTTTATCTTTTTTAAATTTAAGGGACGGTAATCCTCTTACTAGGTCTGTAGATCGTAAAGTATTAAGCAATGAAAAACTAGCATGACCTAAACGTTTATGCCAAAGAAGAGGGTCATCTTCTATAACACTAAGACATGTCAAACTGGCTTTGGGAACAGTGTGGAGGTCCACAACATAAATGTTCCCTTTTCGGATACCTTCCAGAACAGTGTCTCCTGTGTCATTCCTAGAAATAATGCACTTTTCAGAAGTAAAGATTACAGAGTTACCTTTGTCGCAAAATTGAGAGATACTTAACAAATTATGTTTCAAATTCTCGACTAAAAATACATTGTCAATTGCATGGGAACTTGACCTTCCTACTTTTCCTTTGGCAATAATTTCGCCTTTCATATTGTCTCCAAAGGTCACAGTTCCTCCATCATAGGCTTCCAGTGAGAGAAATTTTGTTTTATCACCTGTCATATGCTTGGAACAGAAATGTCGAGATACCATGAGCTGTTCCCCCTCACTAGAACCTCTTTTCCTTTTGACGTTTCGTCGTGAATGGCCATGAGATATAAATTAGCAGTTTCTTCCTCAACTGGAGCTTCAGTTTCAGCTTCGCTTTCAGAGTCTCCCCATGCAACAATCATGGCTTTGAGAAAGTCAGTCTTATTGAAGTTTCCTTTCATCGGTTGTCTTCCTGTTTCCCTTGCCTTCCCTTTGCCCTTCTTATTCTTCCATTGAGGGCACTCCTTGATGAAATGATCAGTGCTTCCACACTTGTGACATTCGTAGTTGGTTTTGGTATTAGCAGTGAAACAGTCGCATTATTAATGAGATTTCATTAGTCGTTTTTAGCGCCTAATTTTTTTCCCTTAATATTTATCATTCACTAATTAAAATTTAATTAGTGATGGTAGAAATTTGAAAATTTTCTACGATGATTAGAAACTTGTTAATTCGTAACGTGGTTATGAATTGTAACAAGAAACGTAAACTTTGGAGGTAAAACTTAAAGTTGAGCAACTACCGATAATAGTTCGAGAAAATTTAATTATTACCCGATCATATTATTTAAACATGATGGGAGTAAATTAAATATTTCATACACATATACAAGTGATTTTTAAACATATAGTATAAGTCACATAACTTGTTACATGTACAACAATTTTTACCCAAACTTTAAACTATCTTAGATAAACATTTCTTACACTATAATAGATCAAATGATGGACAAAAATCATCAAAAACATAGCCCCAACCAGCCATGCTAAAGTTGTCCTAATCCCTCTACTAGCTCTTTCTACACTTACACACACAAGCTAAAAAGTCTACCCAAGAACCCCTTTTGTTCTAACCTATGTTGGGCATCATTACATGCATGCAAAGACCAAATACAAAGGCCAAAAACATCTGATTTTTCTGTAGAAAATCAGCCCTCCCATCATCTTCATTTCACTCATAAATTGTCACCTAATACACCCACAAACTCATTCAAACAACTTCCCTCAAGAATCTCTATAAGTCCTACATGTTTCTACTTCAAAACCTCACTAAAACCACTTGAAAAACACACATTTTAGTGCATAATAGTTGCTGTCCGGATTATTAAAATCTTCATATACTCCTTAAACTATTCATATAAACACATATAAGATCATCTCTAACCATCTCCAACAACAACACTTTCATTCCCGTACAAAAACACTTACAAAAACATAAAAACTTCATAAAAATATTATTCATTTTATCATACTTCATCCATACCACTTTGGAGCATTCTTACAAGGTAGCCTAAATTCAAGTTACAAGCTTTGTTTTTACAACTTATACTAGAACAAGTAAATATAAAAATGATTTTTGTATAAAATCTTTCTCATAAATCAAGTATGTTATAAAGATATATTTTATGACTAAAAAGAGGAAAAATCATCACTTGTATAAATGTATTAAAAAAAAAAATTGGAAACTAAGAAAATGTATTTTCACACTCTTATAAATTTTGTTACTTAAAGGATTAAAGTAAAATTATGTTTTGTTGTCGAGGTATGTCACATGGGGTGATTTTTAAAGGGTTTAAGAACAAGTTGGGAAAGTTTTGTATAAACTTGTTTTTTTAAAAAAAAATAAAATAAAATTCCCAAAGAGAAGTTCTTAAATCTTGAAAAATGATATCAAAATGATAATTTTGAGTATGCAATGATTTATTACATGTATTATTATTGTGGGCACATGCATTTTATGAATGTGATCATCAGGTTTGCATGTTGATTTTAAGAATTGTATGTTTAAAGGCATGATTTACACTACTTTGTGAAAGTAATTGTGATGGGGCATCATGCATGTTGTAAAATATTTTTTAAATTGTTTTTTTTGAGTAATCGTTAAATTGTTTATCGATAATATGTTTATATAAAAAGCTAAAATATTATAAATTTGTATAACCAATTATAATCTGATGGGACAACCTTAAATTCATTCTAATTAAGTTATTATAATGACTTGACTAATGTGGGCCTTGTTGGAGAATTAATATGTATTTTGTAAATGAATTTCAAAACTCTTTTAAATTATATTTACTTTAAGAAGGATTGAAATGAAACATTTTAATGGTTTCCTTGAAAAATCGTATAGAATTTTTAATCACGTTTTGTTACGATGCATTTCCACACATGCTAGTGATGCCCCAATATAATACAAAGGTTATGTTTGATGATATGATTATGCTATGTACGTTTTACCCATGTGGGAAAAATTATGATTTGATTTTGCTATGTTGTAAAGAAAATATGTTTTGCTATGTTGCAAATAAAAGATGTTTATCATAAGGAAAAAGTTAATATTTTTGACTTTTCAAATGTTATTGAAATTACAAGGTATATATTATATACAAAAATATTTTAGCCTAAAGGCGGGATGACTCTCGAGTACCCATGTAAAAGTTATGATATGAGTTTGAAATTGATTTGGATCCATTGAGATCTTATGGTTTATGATGAAATATGAGAACTTGGAATTATTACTATAAAACCATTGAATTAAGTTTGAATGATAATATGATTTATCAAATGAAAAAGCATCTTTCAAAATAAATTTACTCAAATCAAAAAGGTTTTAATAACTTGTTTGACAGACACTAGTGTGTTATACTCAGCCTTTTTGCTGATACTATGCTTTGTATGTTTTTCAATGGTTTTGTTTTTAGAGTAAACCCCTATGGCACCTCGACGAAGAATGGATATGCGAGCGGAAGATGAACCCGAGTTGGAGTATGACTCCCCTTTTGTTAGATCTCTTTATTGTATTTGAGAGACTATTAATTAGGTTGTTTAGATTTTGACTAGTTTAAGGATGTATTTGAACTTTGGACTTATTTCGATTTGGTTGTAATTTTCCTATATTTTGGACAGTTAAGACTTCCGTCATATTGCTTTGGTTTGGTTCAAGTATTTTACTTGGATATTGGTCTAACCTCTAGTAACCCCTTGATTGTGCTGGCAAAAGTAAGCTCCGCTTGATTAATACTAAATTCCAATTAGTGTTTGCCTTCATCATTCAGGGCGGTTACAATTGGTATCAGAGCCAAGGCTTTGGAAGCTTGTCTAAAATATTTGGAAAATTAGATAACTAGTTTAGCTTAGAGAAGTTGAAGTTTGGAGTAACTAATGAAGGTAATTAGGAAATAAACTTAAATTAAAGATTATTGGTAAAGAAATAATTTAAGTTGTAAGTCTAACTTAAATCAGATAATTCACTAAGTACCATTAGTAAACTTGAAGTCTTAAAGGTTCTTAGTAAGCAAGTGATGATCTAATTATGTGGCTAAGTTGCCTAAGCATGACAGTACATAAAGTTGAGAGTAAAGTCGTCATTAAAAGTGTTGAGAGTAAAGTCTGAAAATCTTCTTTCTCAAATTCAGTGATCGGTTTGGGAACAGTTTCGTTATTGGAGTTGGTAGTTGTTACCTCAAAGTCTCCAATTTCAATAACTCTCCGAACTTGATAATTTTTGGCTTTGATGAAGATTTCCATCCTATTCTTCCAATACGTGTAGAATTTTCCATCGAACATGGGCGCTCTTTGAATAGAGTAACCTTCTTCCATTCGTTCATTCATTTTCAACATCTCTAAAATACCAAGATACGGCTCTCAGGGCTTCCTGATCAAATGAGGAACAGGGCTCTAATAACAATTGTAAAAACGCTTAGAGATTATGAATGCAACAAGAGGGGGGTGAATTGTTGTATTGCTCTTTTGAGTATTTTTGCCCTGTTTTGCGGAATTTATACTTTATAAAAATACTTAAACAAAAAAAGCAAGAAAGTAAAAATAGAGACAAGGATTTTTACATGGAAACTTTCTAGGCCTAATAGAAAGAAAACCATGACCACTCAGGATTTTAAGCTTCTCTTTATGTTTTAGACAATCAGTACAATTACATAAAACAATTCTCTTCTTCTTCTCTTCTAGGCCTCTTCTTTACACTTTCTCCTTCTCTTTCTCTTCTCTATATTCTCTCGTTTCCCCTTAGACTTCCCCAAGTCTAATTTACAAACACTCAAAAAAACCCTTACAAATAATTTTCTCTAAATTGGATAAAGACTAAAATATTGCATAAGAAAAATATTAAGAATTAATTGGCAAATGAAAGAATGAATATTTTTCTCACTTGGATGATCTCTCTAGATTTTTTTGGTTAGGGCACAGTACCACACTATCTTAGCCGGTTATAAAATTTCTTTTATATGAGATAAACCGTGTAATTCATCCATGATTCCCTTATTCTAAGATGTGGAAATGTGGAGAATTGCCTTGGAGGTTACTTCAATCCATACGATTATAATTAGGTAATAATTAGCTAATAATAGTAAGTTGAAGACTTATTCAACTAAACCCTAGCTTCTTCCCTATTTTTGTGGAGAGAAATAAGGAGACTTATTCTCAACCCTTAGATTAATTTAATTAATTTGCCAATTAATATCTTATGCAATTATTTAGTATTTAACCGTAGAATCAACTAAAATAAAGAAATATTAATTTTCCTACGTTTCTTTAGTTGACTATCTTCTCAGACCTGCTTCGCTGGGAACACTGCACTGTCTCCATCAGCTCTCATTTCAGTTTATCAAATCTTGGAACAGTAGTGATCGATTTATCTTTTGCCTTTCCATTTGAGCTTCAAGATTGACTATTTTGATTTTGACTTTGACTTTGACATTGACTTTGACAAGTACAATATTCTTTAAACAAGTCTTTTAGGTGCCATCGACGACTTTGACAAATTGGATATTTGACCTACAAAACAATCTCTAAAACTTATTTGTTTATAAATCATTAAGTCATCATCAAAACTCAATTGGGCCAACAATATTAAATACACATTTCGTATCAAATATGCATATTATGATCATTCAAGTATGTATACCTTCTTCTTGGACAACTTCACCTGGATCTACATCTTTCCAAATAGTAAGATTAAAAAATTCCATATGCACCTACCGTATAAACAAAAACCACATGATAAATGGTGATATTTGACGGCATATTATTGACTATTGAGACATCCTATGCATATTATTTTAATGAACGTTTTAAGCATTCCCAAATCGGTCCAAATTAATTGATATAAGTAAGCGCTATGAAAGATTCCAATTATATTAAACATGTTAAAATCTTAGCTGGTTTCAAAAACATATTAACTTGGGAAAATTAGGGAAGTACCATAAAGATTTCAATGATAGACAAGTACTTAACTTGAATACCTCCAATATTTGTAGTTTAGAGCATCATTATCATTTATGAATGCACAAATGAAAAGTGTTCATTTCCTCTCACTAACTTCCCCCATAATCCACGCCATTTTTCACAAGCAAACATCCCTTTCACTACCTTAGTAATAAACAAATAAAAATCACCATAGGATAGAAAAACATAAGGACATCATTGTGTTTGAGGTAACAATCGCAAACTTGCAAGGTTGCGGATGCAACACTTTGCAGTGTTACAACTCATTACAAGAAGTCAAGAACATCACACTTGAAATATATCCAATTTATCATAGTAAATTAGTAATTCAAGTTTTTAAGAACATATATTTAAATCAAGCTTATAATAGATCTTTTAAAGCTTAATACATAATTTATAAAAATTATAATGGTTATTACTTTGTGATATTAAAGCCTAAGTTAAGTAATAGAGTTTTGCGGAATGATAAGCTCAAAATCTAATATAACATGACAATTATTCAACTAAACACACTTTTATTCCATGGATGTAACAAGCCAAAAATATAATTAGCCTACTGTCAGCAAAAGCGGTAGCTTATTAGATTGTAGTTCACCAATCCCTTAACACCAAAACTAAAGACACCATGAGATAAAAAACTCTAACACCAAAAATCAATAATTTACAAGAAAAGTATAAGGCCCTAACACAATTTCACACCTGGTATAGAAAATTACAAGAAAGAAAAAAAAATCAGAAATAACACAAAAATAAAAATAATCGTATGTGCTGATGCAAAAATTTACAAGAAATTCTCAAGAAACAAAAAGAAAATCAGCCTTAAAACACAAAGAAATAATTTACAGGAATTTACAAGAAAAAAGAAAAAACTGATAAAAACTACCTGAGGTGTACTGGTTTGGAGGACGTACAGTTCGGTTTGGAAGACCACTACAGCAGGCCGAAATAGGGTTTGGAGGACAACCGCCGGTAGAGGGATGGTTCTGCTACAAGGGCTGCCAATAGTAATGAATGTTGGAAAAATATGAAGAAAATCTTCCAAAACTTCAAAGTAACAAATTTAGAATCTAGAGAATGAAACTAAGAATGTATTTAGCTATTACAAGGAAAGAAAGAGGATTGAAATTTACCTTCCCATCAAATTAATGGGGGAAACAACGTATCAGACGAAATCACAATCATGATTAAACACTTCGGGAAGAAAACAATCGATTTTCAAATTTATTCGGTAATAAGTAATAGGAACCTTTTAAAAGTTAATATAAAGTCCGAACCTTTAAAACATCGTTAAAAGTTGAAACATTAAAAAATGTACTTCCTCCGTTCCATTTTACTTGCAACACTTACTGTTTTTGGAAGTTTCATATTACTTGCAACATTACTATTTTTGGCAAAAATAATCTACTTATTTTATCCTCACTTTATTCCTACCCACTATCACCTTCAATCATACAGCATCCCATTAATTATTTAATATACCCACAAGTCACAACCAGTATCTACTTATAATAATTTTTTTTTATTTCTATCCTACAAATCACTATCAATCATACATCATTCCTACTTTTACCTTACTGATTTGACAGTTCTTAAGAAATGTGCCAAACCCAATGGTGCAACTAAAATGAAACGGAGGAAGTATTAACTAGAGGTGTTCATTCGGGTGATCGGGTCGGTTTCGGACGAGTGTCTTTCGGTTCGGTTGTATTCCGGATCGGCTATTTTTCGGTTTTGTCGAGTACAGATCGGGTTTGGGTTTTAATTACTATCGGCTACGTACTACTAATTACTATCGATCGAGTCAATATTAAATTAAGTTGTTAGTCATTTTTTAATTGATGACAAGATTTGCTTTACTTAAAGCAAAATGCCGGATCGAGTTCGGTTTCGAGCATGATTCGGGCCGGATGTGACTCAGGTCGATCATTTTTGGTTCGGGTAATCTCGGTTAACGGTTATGTGTCGGTTACAAAAATCAGTTACAGTTCGGGTTCAACTTTCTCATTTTCGGTTGTCAATCGGTTCGGATACAACTTCGATTCGGGTATTGTCGGTTCGATAAACCTTAAAAAGGAACACATTTTCGGGTCGGTTTACTTTCGGTTTCAGGTCGGATTTTCGGGTCGGGTCACTTTTGAACAGCTCTAGTATTAACCTTAAAATTTAGGGAAATTCCACATGGTAGCATCGAGTTTTGATAAAATGCCAATAATAGCACTTTTTTAAGAAAATTCCACATGATAGCATCAACTTTAGAATTTATATTTTCCCTAGCTTTAAAACAATAAAAACGTTTATGCACCGTTAGTTTGATACATAGCAGCAATCAGGCGCCTTATTCGAACAGAAAGATCAGAAGACCATTTTCAATGAAAACTCAGTAGCTTTGAATCACCCACCCTTCAATCTCCTTCCATTTTCGCCCCTTCTCCTTCGTTCTCCTTCCATTTTCGCCCCTTCTCCTTCTCCTGCAAGCATCTCCTTCGAAGAAACTGATCAGGTATGGTGCAATTACTTTTTCTTTTGTAAAGTAGCGAAATTTAGGGCTGTTGTTCTTCGAAATTTTAGGGTTCTTCGAAAATTTAGGGCTTTTGTTCGAAAATTAGGGTTCTTGTTCGAAAATTTAGGGCTTTTGTTCGAAAATTTAGGGTTCTTGTTCGAAAATTTCGGGCTTTTGTTCGAAAATTTAGGGCTTTTGTTGTGCTTGTTCGAAAATTTAGGTTTTGCTGTGCTGATTCGAAAATTGAGGGTTCTTGTTGTGCTAATTCTAAAATTTAGGGCTTTTGTTGGAAAATTTAGGGATTTCAGGTTTGATGATGACTTTGAATATTTAGGGCTCTTGTTCTTGCTGTGTTAATATGTCCCATTGATGTTTGATGATGACTTTGTACTATTTTCTGTTTTTCCTCCCTATTTTCTTACAATTCATATTTTAAAATTGCAGAATGCCTAAACATGTAGTCTTGCGGTTTAAATGGTTGTGTGTTGAAGTAGACTTGAATGTAGATGATAAGGATAAAGTAACTTTGTTAGATTTGGTAATGGATTGGGAAGATGAGTGCATTAAAACTAACAAGCTTATACCTAAAACTCCTTCATTTGCGTATGTTTGGAAGATGAATCATGTTAAACTGAATTGTGATCAAGACCTAATGACCATGTTTGAGAGGTTCAATGACAA